>JBBPBX010015865.1:15288-40357 GCA_038048925.1 Garcialebias charrua
AAAGGGAGACAATTCAACTCATTCCTTCATCTTTAAAAAACTGTGTTAGGATAGGCTAAGTGCTTGGTGACTGTCCAGTACAGTACATCTATTTATTTATAAAAAAAAAAAATTATTTTTTTGTGATCCTACTTACGAATTTTCGACTTACGAACGTAGGTACGAAACTCGCTCGTAAGTCGGGGACTACCTGTAATCCCTACAGGTGCGAATGTGTTTGTCTGCATCACCTGGACATGCCGGGCAGGTTTCCCCAGAAGTAACGAGCTCGGTGGGCGGCGGAGACTTCCTTAGCATCGATCATCACTGGGTTGCACTGAGGAGAAACATCAGACTTAATGCGAGTCTAATCTGTGTATAACTAAAATGTACTTTAACACTGATAATTACAGCCTGACCGATATATCAGTAGGCCTGTGAGGACGTATCGTATCGTGATAAATCGGCCCATCATGCGCCGATATAAACACTTTTAATTTTCACCCCTAAAATGCTGGAAGCAAGCCATGTCCTTGCTTGCAAATGGCGTAATTGTACAATGAATCCAGCAGAGGGCGCATGCTACTTTCAAGTCATGGCCATGCTGCACACTTGACTCACACACAGCCGAAGCAGGGAGCAGCTAAATACTGTGTGGCTTTTTTGATGAACAGAGCACGGTAAGTTTATTGTAACTGATCTATAAATAAATAAAGAATCAACATGAATAAATTCTCTTCAAACTTCAAGTTAGCAAGCTAACGTTTAGATAACCTAGCATAGGTTACTGCCTTTTAAAGCTTTATCCAGAACAATAAATCTAACATAAAGATAAAATATGTCAATGTTAGTAACGTTATCTTTGTTGTCCTCGATGAAATGCATTGTTTGTCTGAAATCTTTACTTCCCTGCAACAACGGTCAGTACTAATTAGACCTTCACCATACGTGACTGTTTAAATAATAAACAGGGAAGGGCATTTCTTTGTTTAATTAATATTTTAGTAACACACTTGATAACTTTATGGTGAATAGTGGAGGGTAGAAAATGTGAACGCACATCAGGAAGACTGTTTCAAGACTTTAAGTGTTAAAACAGGTTTAAAAGTAGCTGTTTACTTAGATTCTTGGGGAGTGGACAAAGCTCAGAAAATTCAGCCATTATTATATTTTTTATCGACATTAACCTCCCCCTCCCAACATTGATATTGTCGACAGCCAAAATATCCATATCGGTTGGGTTCTACTGATAATATGTCTTCATTCCCCACCCCTTCATTATCTAAAGTAGCATTTTTCTGATGATGTGAAGTCTTCATGTTTTTAGTCATGTGACTCAACATACAGCTACAGCGTCTCCGTGTGTTGTCTCTGGACACGCGCACCGCCCTTGCATCACCCCACTGCGGAATGTCGGCGTCATTATGTGCTCGTGTGCAAGTTTTTTTTATTATCAAGCTGTTCATCTTCAGACAAAGATTAAGAGCATGTTAAGATTTTTTTTTGTCTCCAAACCCTATGTGTCATTTTTCACCACTTTTTATTGTCTGTCCACACAGGTCTCACTTGTCTTTGAGGCTCAGCGTGATTTATCTGTTTAAATAAAGGTTGAATGAATGAATGAATTATCTTCAATGTTGCTTTTACATTTATAATTACTGTATTTGCTACATAATGCATTTGTTATCTTCCTAAATGTCTTTATTTCTTCATGCTTTGTCCACGTAGAGCAGTTTTTGAATTGAATGACTGCAGTTAGTTAATGTATGTTGTGAAAAATAGACAAGTTGCTTGACATTAGAGACTTTCTGTTGATACCAAAAGCTCAATCTAAATTGTGCCTCTACAGAATCCTGCAGCCCCAGATGGGCACCTAAGCACAATTTTTACTGTACTGAGATTTATGGGTGTGATTTACTTAAAGGATCATGTATTTTCAGTTCAATGTACATACAGTAGCAGGCCGGCCCAAGGCATAAGCAAACTAAGCAGCTGCGTAGGGCCCCAGGGCCACTAGGGGGCCCCACTAAGTGGAAGCGCGGGTTTTAGGAAGTTTGTGAAGTATTAAGGAAGAAGTAACATAAACAGGTCAAATGTGTGAGCAAAGGTTATTTAAGGTTTTAAGCTCAGCTTTTATAAATTGCATACATTTACATAGTTTTAATAACTAATTATTCAACTTTAAATTTGTTCTTTAGCCATTTTACGTGGTTTCAAGTAATTGTTAATTATTTATTTCCTTGTTAGTTTCTTTTGTTTGTTTTTGCACAATTTTATTTGTTTTTATGCATCTAAGTCATCCGTTTGTTGTTGATCTTGCACTACAAATACTTTTGAACATTACTGTTGCGATTCTTTGGAACCACAGATAATGAACCAGATTACACTTTTGCTGTAAAATGAACCAGATGACACTTTTGCTGTAAACTACATTGCATACTGATGATTTTTTTTTCTTTTGTTACATTTAGTGTCCCATGATTTATACATTTAGTATAATGTAAACAGGGCCATCAGAGTTGCAGTGAGTTTATGTTAGGTGGGTGAATGATCTGATCATCTGACTGTTGATTGCAGTAATCCACATTATTAGCAGAAATAGAGGGCCCCAAATCAAATTCCGCTTAGGGCCCCATGGAGGCTTGGGCCGGCCCTGTACGTTAGTGTTGCCTCCTTTTTAGCAAAATAAACATTAAACCAAAAGCTTCCTGCTGATGGAAAATGACATTTTCACCATTTAGTTTAATTATTATCCTTCAAGTGTTTAACGTCGGAGTGAACTTTGCTTCTCTTGGCAGATTGCTGTACCTCCAAAAAACGAGAGATGTCTCGTTTGTCGCTGACTCCCATGGCCACGACGTTCTCAAACAGCCAGAAGAACGGCCGCTCGTCACCCGGTTTAGGTCGAGCCTCGTGCAGGAGGCGGTAAAACTCGAAAAACAACCGCCCGGTGCCCTCTGGAGAGGAGATGCTTTACTTTAAAACATATTAAGAACACCGACGAATCTTTAAATACTGAAGCAGGATGCATGTTACCAAAAAGACCTTTCCTTGCAGGGTTGACGATGGAGAGGTCGTTGCAGGGGCTTCCTCCAATAACCAGGTCAAATGGTCCCCACTCCTCAATCTGACAAAAAAAAACAACAAGCCTTCAAGATCCGCAGAGGAAAACAGACATCTTTGATGAAACAGTGACTTGTAGGCTGCACGAGCTGCATCTAAACTTCATCTCCAGCTCCTTTGATCTGTGGAGTCCCTCAAGGGTCTATTTTAGGTCCACTGCTTTTTAATTTGTACATGTTGCCTTTGGGGTCCATTTTTAGAAAACACAACATTCCTTTTCACTGCTTTGCTGATGATACACAGTTATATCTTCCAATTGAGTCAGACAGGGTCACTCCACTGGATCCACTCCTGGACTGTCTGAATGACATTAAAATCTGGTTAAAACTTAATTTTCTAAATCTAAATGAAAATAAAACGGAAGTCATCAGCTTTGGCAAATGTAACACCCTAAATGTTCTTGGCCCCTTGGCTTCATACAGCCACTCCAATGTCAGGAATCTGAAAGTTATTTTTGATAGTGCTTTTAAATTAGACAAACAGATAAATGCTGTAGTTAAATCCGGTTTCTTCCAGTTAAGACTCATTGAAGTCTCTCTTTCAGAGACCTTGAAAAGGTGATTCACGCTTTTATTACCTCTCGCTTGGACTATTGTAATTCACTGCATGTTGGTTTAGACAAATCATCTTTGCATCGTTTACAATCTGTCCAGAACGCAGCAGCTTGTCTTTTAACTTCAACTAAAAAATATGAACATATAATCCCTGTCCTGGCTTCCCTCCACTGGCTCCCTGTCTGCTATCGGACTGGTTTAAAGATTTTATTGCTTGTTTTTAAAATGTTAAAAGGTCTGGCCCCGTCATATTTATGTGATCTTATTAACAGCTACACTCCTGTAAGACCTCCGGTCTACCAACCAGTTTCTCTTAGATGTCTCCAGATCCAAACTGAAGTCCAGAGGTGATCGGGCTTTTGCGGTTGCTGCTCCAAAACTGTGGAACAGTTTACCTGAGAATTTAAAGAGCGCTCAGACTGTTGAGACTTTTAAATCTTTGCTCAACTCATCTGTTTTACTTGGCATTTGATCCTCGCAGAGTCTGAGAACAAATTTTGAGCAGATTTTATTGTTGTTGTATATTTACTGATAACTTTATTATGTTTCAGTGGCACTAAATGCATTTTACTCTGTTTTTTTTGTTTTGTCTTTTTACTGTAAAGCACTTCGGTCGGCTTCGGTTGTTTTTATGTGCTATATAAATAAAATTGACATTGACATAAACATGATAGATGACGCTTACATGCTTGTGTGTGACGTTGCGAACGTCTCCCACGTACATGATGCGCCCCTGGTGTCGAACGATGCCGACAGTGATGGAGTCCTCACACACTTCAGATGCGATGTACTTGTCCACCTGGATGCCCAAATCTTTCAGCACCAGCAGACCTGAACAGAACAAACAAAAACATAATGCATGTTTGTCATGGAAAGGCTGCATTTTAGCCTCCTAATAGGCCTAACGGTGAGTTTTGTTATAAATTAAACCTGGCTGTAGCTTTATGGGGAACTACCTGTGGCAATGCCATCAAATAAGGACAGGACTCGGATTGGTTTTCTCTTCTCTGCTGCAACTGGAGGATATAATTTGGCTGGCTCCTGAGAGAAAAGAGGGACAAGACACAGTGATGAGAATAAAAAACAAATACAGGGAGTCCTCGACTTACGGCAACTCGTATTTACAAACGGACTTACGAACAGTACAGTTGTAAATTAAATACAGCACTGGTACCGTATTAGTCGGTCAATAACACACAATTTTTTTTGCTCATTTGAATGTCCTGTGTGTTATACACCGAAGCGTATTATTTATGGATTTTTTCCCATATTTTTAGACCCATTTTTGGCTCTGATTCGCCGTTTTTCATTTTGGGCAAAAAATGGTGCAGTACTACTTTTGTCCGCTAGGGAGACACTTCCAGACCGTTTCTAGCTCATGTGTCCGAAAAAAGCCTCCTCTGGTCGGACTGACTCTGTCGCTGCCCGCCCCCTGCTCTGGATGTAGCTGCATTTAGCTGTGAGGTTCACTGTTTTTGTTAGCAAGATACCGTAACTCATAAACCACACCGCAGATTTTTAAATCTAGCTGATTTGAACATTTCGTGAATTGGTTAAGCTCAGGAACCCTTGTGCTATAATGTCAAAATTTAAATGTGCTGACGTAGCCTGGCCCTCGCCTTCCTGCACAGCTCCGCTCAATTCTCATTTCCCTTCACTGCTCAGTCTGGGACTTCTCCCATAGACAACGATTTCTCCGGCTGATTTTTGACTGGACCAATCAGAGAACAGAAGGGGCGGAGTTTTTGGCCCCTAACCCACGCCCCCACCTGTCCCAGCGCAGCCAGCGAGCAGCCGCATGTTCTCATTCAAAGCGATGCAGGACTGTTTTATATGTGACACAAATGTATTAAATTCCCCTTCTTAATCCCTTATCTGGAGTTTTCTTTTGTTTTTTTGCCAAAAGTCAAGTGATCGCTCCCTCCTCCTCCTCCTCTCTCTCCGCTGAGTGCAAAGAATAAGGAAATGACTGAGGTTGTCACGAGAGAATTAAACTAGGGTTTTACGTTGTTGCCCGAGTCCCTGCATATTTTCTGGTCTTCTGGTGTGCTGGACCAGCGCTACATGGTTTTATTTTATTTTTTTAGTATGTTTTATTAACATATAAACACAGAATATGCAGCGGCAGCCAGAGAAAATGCAGCAGGAGGCGGAGCAGATGTCAAGTTCGGCAGAGCACAGAGGGGGAGGGAGCAGAATGCTTTCCCTGTTCAAAATTTTTCTAAGATCCAATGGTTTAGTTCCTCAGGCAGAGGCCACGCCTCCAGCAAGAATCGTTTCTCTATGGCGAAAGTCCAGACCCTAGTACGAAGCGAAGTGAAGGACAAGGGTCTGGTTTTAACCAGGCTAGTGCTGACGTGTTAAATTGCAAGAAACGTGAAATCAGTCAATCAAGTGTAATGATGTTAATTTTAGTTGATTTATTTTAAATAAATGGTAGTGTCTTTGGCATACCAAACTAAGTTAACGTTTCCATCGTCACTTAATGGCTTTATGGTTTATTTGTCCATCATAACGATCACAGAAATATTGGGTGAACTGAAAAAGAAAGAATCCGTAAATTACTATTCAATCTGAATAAGGAAATAATTAAGATATATAAAGTGAGTCAGTTTAATATTGACCTCCCTCATATATCCTATAGTGTTATCTTGTAAAGTCCTTCGTGCTGGCTCGCTTCTGTGGTCGCCATTTTAAGCAGGGCAAACAAGGCGCTGACGCGTCGCGGTGACGCATAATAGATGCGTGGTAAACACCGAAGCGTATTATTTACGGATTTTTCCAAATATATTGGCAATATTGGACAAAGCGTGTTATACACAGGAGCGTGTTAAACACCGACAAATACGGTATGTGTTTTTAGATGAAAGTGTGTTAGCTAACCGTATGTAAACAAAGTTCTGTGCATGTTTATGAACCAGTATGTACGTTTGTGTTGAAAAACGGGTGTTTGGCGCAGCGCTAGCATACATTTTCCAACTTACGAACGAAAATCCGGACTTACGAACGCACGTGCTATGGGTTCCGACTTACGTTAAAATCGGGTTACGAACGGTCCTTAGGTCCGGAACTCGTTCGTAAGTCGAGGACTCCCTGTACATTTAAAAAATATTAACTTCCTTACCCTTTAACAAAATGAACAAAAACATTTAAAAAAATCTACAATGAACTCAAGGTGAGCATCTTAACCGTGATTATGATTAACTACATGATTTAACGTGTTTTAAACTAACAGAGATGACGACTTACAAAGTCCTGCTCGTGGTTGTTGGCGAAGAAGTGCTGTAATCTGATTGGCCAGTCGTCCCGTCGCCGCAGTAACCCATAGGCGCTCCGGGGACCGCACATGTAGCAGTTCCAGGGGTCCTCTTTAATGGCTGCCGCTGCTGAGCCAGTTCCGACCAACAGATCCACACACTCCACACAAAAACATCTGCACACACACACTCTATCAGGAGTCTGGTGTTTCCCAACACCATAAACACACCGTCCAGCAATCCCAGTAACTAAAACAGCAATTAATCGTTGTAATCGACCTTTAAATTGAAGGTTTCTGACAGGCAGATCAACAACAACAAAAGACAGCTGTGGTTTTACTATACTTCTATTTTTCATAGGATTGCTGAGATAATAATTAGTAAAGACACTAGAAAACCTTCATAGAACTAATTAATATGACAAATTAAGTAACGTGTTTAATGAAGTGCTGTTCAAGTAGAATCATTGAAACAAACAGCTTTTTAAAAGGGAACAATACATTTCACACAGTTGCAACAGAAAAACTGATATAGATTATAATCCTATACAACTAATTTATTGTATCTTTTTTTCAATATTTTTGAAGTTTAATACATATAAAGGCTTAACCCTCCTGCTTAACTTTGGTCAAAATGACTTTAGGCCTCAGTTAAAAAAATTAAATAAAGAATTCCTCATCAGACATTTTGACCCAAGGGCAGCAGGAGGGTTAGTTTTTTTTTTTTTCAGTAATGCTGCCAGCCAATAAAGATCAAGACTGAACAATTAGATTGCATGAATCATTTTCAAAAATCAATGAAAGTTAGTGAGGGCGACCTTTGTTTTGTGCCCCTTATCAATTAAAAGTTTAATACAGATATCAGCAAGACTAAAGTTTAGTTTTGGGTTTGACAAACGCAGGCACGTTACCACAAAATAAACCCTCGATTATTGTTAACCTGAAACGTCAGGTTGAAGCAACAGGCTACAATGAAAAAGACCCAAATTTGATTGGCAGATTATAACATTTATAACATATATATATATATATATTACATAATTATTATAATTTTTATACTTTTATTCGTTTGTACCGTTAGACAATTGTATATTTTGCTTTTCATTGTCACTGTAGCTAAATCCATAAAGGAGACATTATTATTTACAGAAAGTCTGAACCTAGCAGGGAATTTATGCAAATAAATATAAAAAACAGTTAAAACTAAACAACGTTGTAAATTTTAGCTTACAGTTGCATTCTGACACAGCCGACGCCTTTCTCAAATAACTGAACTCTAATTTGGACTACAACAAATTTCCAGGCCTTTTTTATTTATTGTTTTGGTCATTACAGAGGAGCCATTAACAGATTCTGAGGGACGAGGAGTAAAAGGATCTTTTCCGCTAGTAATTTTTAAACTAAACCAAACATGCAGATGCTTTCCCAACAAACGTGACCATTCTCAGAGCTGAAGACCAATCAAACAATTAATATGAAGGCTGAACTCATCGATTCACAAACAGTTTAAACAGAGTAAATACGTTTGTTTACATTGTGTGTACAGAATATACAGTTTGAAAAAAGGAAAAATAGAAAGGAGTCAAGTATGATGATGCATGCTCAATAATCAAGGTTAAAAATAATCTAACAAAGTTGTTAGGTTCTCTGTACCGATTACAAACAAATAAAATAAAATTGTTTAAATGTTTTGTTTTTTATCCAAAAGACTGTCAGTCTGAGGAGCTGCACTAAACTCAGTCTTATAAATAGCCCCTTCTCAATTTGGATCAACCAGTTTACCGGTGACAGCCAGAACTAGCTGTCACATGACAAAGGAGGACCATCAGCCTAATGATTGATTGTTAGTGCCCTGATGAAGAGGGCTGACTGATACAAGCAATAACAGAAGGAGACAGTTGGACATGGAGGCCTCCGCTCCTGTTTAATGATGGACAGTTTAAATGAGCCAAGGTTTATTTACTTTAACTTGTAAAAATGTTGCTGAAACTTCTTTTTGAACTTCCAGTCTGCTCCGCTGTGATGCATTCTGCATGTGTTGCAGCAAAACGCTGAGAATTTTAATTTGGCTGGAGCTTCTGGAAAATCAAGTTCTTTAAAAATGTTTAGATTGACTCTTACCAACCCAATGAATCCAATCGGCTACTCAGACTACAAGCATGTCTTAAAGACATAAAAACCTGGATGACCCTACATTTTCTGATTTTAAACTCAGACAAGACTGAGATTTTAGTTTTTGGACCTGAGCATTTTAGGAATAAATCTTTCTCCCTCCTTGGATGACATTAATCTGCCTCCAGCTGTAATGTTAAAAATCTTGGTGTTATTTTGGATCAGTCTTTTATTCCCCACATTAAAAATGTTACGAGAACCTCCTTCTTCCACCTATGTAATGTCACTAAAATTAGAAACATCTTATCTAAAAATGATGCAGAAAAACTGGTTCATGCATTTGTCACGTCTAGACTGGACTATTTCAGTGGTTTGTTATCTGGGTGTCCAAATACTTCTTTAAAAAGTCTTCAGTTAATCCAAAATGCTGCTGCCAGAGTCTTAACTGGAGTTAGCGTGAGAGATCATTACTTTTAACCTACAAAGCTCTCAACAACCTAGCTCCATCTTATATTACAGATCTTAAAGCTCCACTGACATGTTCTTTTAACTTTTCAAAAAATGGCACAACATATATAAATATTAAGATAGACCTCTGACCGTTTTTGCTAAAATAATGTTAAATGAATGAAAATTTCTCTCAAAATAGTTTAAAATTAGCGCCGTTTTTTTAGACCGTAAATCCGGATCTTCCGGTCACGTGTCAGCATTCCTGTTTGTGACGTCACGTCCGATACTGAACTCTGCTCAAACGACAAAAATATAGACGCATCCGTCGAATTTAGCCATTTAAAACTACATTATAGCGAAGCCAAATCGCTATAATGTAGTTTTAAATGGCTAAATTCGACGGATGCGTCTATATTTTTGTCGTTTGAGCAGAGTTCAGTATCGGACGTGACGTCACAAACAGGAATGCTGACACGTGACCGGAAGATCCGGATTTACGGTCTAAAAAAACGGCGCTAATTTTAAACTATTTTGAGAGAAATTTTCATTCATTTAACATTATTTTAGCAAAAACGGTCAGAGGTCTATCTTAATATTTATATATGTTGTGCCATTTTTTGAAAAGTTAAAAGAACATGTCAGTGGAGCTTTAATGTTCTGTATTTTCCCAACAGAGCACTTCACTCTAAGTCTGCAGGATATCTCATGGTCCCTAGTTTCCAAAAGCAGAATGGGAGGAAGATCTTTCAGTTGTCAGGCTCCTCTCTTGTGGAACAAACTTCCAGTTTCTGTCCATGAGGCTGACACATTGTCCAGTTTAAGACTTTCCTTTTTGATGAATCCTAAAGTTAGGATCAGCTTGTCATGCTGCCTTGAGCTTAGACTAGTGGAGGACAAATTGACCTCATTTCCTTAAATTAATTGTTAAAATGTAATAGTTTTCATAATTATTTCTATCTTAACATGTGATTCTTGACCTGCCATTGTGTATCTGTTCCTCTCAAACAGCGTAACAGATGGTCGCTCGTCCTGAGCCTGGTTCTGCTAAAGGTTGCTTCCCCATGAGGGAGTTTTTCCTTTCCACTGTCGCCTTCATGCTTGCACAAGATAGAGTTCTGTGAAGGAGTTAAACTCAAAGCAGTCTGCTCCTCAGATAAATACAGTAATGTTAAATTATTTTTTTTTTATATGAATGTTTCTGTTCAGTGCCTGAGACGACTTCTGCTGTGACTTGTTGCTGTATAAATAAACTGAACTGAATTAAATCTTTGACAGACAGTGACATCAATCTGCCTCTAACTTCTGCAACCGCGTGTCTTTTTTTAGATTTATTCCTCACATTTTTAGTTTTAACTTCTTGTTTATTATCATTTCTTCTTGTGTCTGCTGTGTTTGCAGTCAGGAGGATAAGAGCTCTCGCGCCAAAAACCAACTGTGTACTGTATTCCACAATCGAATAAATAAACCAGTTCCACGTGAACCGGCTGACTCAGTCGCCCATGAGGAGAACCACAAACCAGATTTTGACGTTTTGAGTTCAAACGGTTTCTGTGGAAGTGAAACCCCACACCTCCACCTGGCCACACGAGGAAGCTGCTGCGGGCCGACCCGAGTGCACAGCGCCGCTCCGTACTGACCTACAGCAGTTGTTGTTGCCGCACATCAGCACTTCCCTCCCCCCGCAGCAGATGGTGCAGTAGGACTGGTAGCCGTCGTCATCGTACTGGTAGGCGCACTCCAGGAACGAGTTCTGTAAAGGAACAACACGGGGTCAAGAAAAGCTCAATAAACCCACATTTGTCTGGTTTTTAATGCATTAAAAGGAGATAAAATCTAGGATTTACATGTTGGGATTATCCGACTCCGGCAGAAAACATTTTAAATGACAGAAGTTGAGACTTTTGACATGTTTACATCATTATCATATTTATTGTCTCCTTCATTTATTTATATTCTGCCTCTGAGGAGCCTGCCGTTCTTATAATAATTATTTTACAAAAACGTTATAATTTGCAATATGATCAAACGTTCTCCAAAGTTCTTTAAAAGTCTTACAGCGGAGATTATTGGCAATTGTTTTTAACGCATGTTCAGTCACGTTCGTGCACGTGACCACGGAACACCGAACTGCAAATCATTAAAGTAAATAAGAGATTTAAATGGATAAACTGGTGTTGTACCCACATTTGACTAACAGATAAAAAAAAATCCTCTATTACTAGCAGCCATTTTTCAAAAATGTTTATTTAGTTTTAATTTATTTAGTTGCATCTATGAAAAAAAATGCCAAATATAGCAGTTTTAAAGGCATTAAACTGTAATTTTGCACTCGTTCAAAAAAGGTTCTTAACAAAAAATATATATTTTTGCTATCAATCAAAAAAAGGAAAGGATTTCTCTGGGAGGTTTTCTTACTTTGCAGCCCTGACACATTGATCCTACGAAGAGAGGATGCTCCAGAGAGACATTGAGGCTTCCACAGGAGATGCAGATATCTAAATAAACACAATGTAATGAATGAATTAACTAAATGCACAGCATCTTATCACTGCCTGTTCCAGGTAATAGAATGAAATACAAGGCAACAAGGTATTTCCCATACCGCAGTATTGAATAAAAAGTGTAAATAACTCGGCTTGAGAAGCCACAGAACAGTAAAGTGAGCCTGAATGAAGATATTATAATGCAGTTATTATCAATAATAACATTAAAAAACAAATTTATTGGAGAAGGAAACAAATTACCAAAGGATGATGGTTTCATAAAGAGATGACGATTATAAATCAGGTTGTACACCTTACCTCGCTAAACCCCAGGACAGTAAATATACTCTAATGATAGAAAAACATCACTTTTTGTTTTGAATTTCCTCATTAAATAAATACACATCTAGACAAGTTTACCTTCTATATTCCTGGTCTTCTTTTTGATTTCTTGAATAAGTCTCTCTGATGAATAAAACATTAGAAAAACAAGACACAGAACATTAAGCATTTCTACTCACAGCTCAGTTAAATCTCAAAACGGGGGTGACGTCTGTGAACAGCTATTTGTTAAAACACTTGTAGCGTTGTGGACATGGGGTCAAACACCAGGACCTGCTGATCTAGAAAAGACTAAAACGTATTTGTCGTGTTTACCTCTGGTGCCCTCGTCGATCACCTCTCTGATCTTTGCTTTCTCTGCTGAGTTCTTGCGTGGTTTCTTTGCAGGTGGAGGTGTGTATGCTGCCTCGGGCTCCGGCCACATCTCCAGGTATCCCTCCTTAAATTGATTTTGTTCCTCTGTTGTAAACAAAAAAAAACATGCTAAAAGTTTATAAAAGTCATACTTTGTTCTTCTTCAGGTAGCACTGACAAAACCTTATGCTCCTTTTAAACATGTAAACTACTTTCAGGATGTAATATATTGAGATCTATTTGTTGATGTTATTACATCTTATTTTGATATTGAGACATGTTTAAATGAAATATTACCGGTACTTGTAAAAGTTTTAGCCTAACAAAAACATTACCGTATTTTCGCTGTATAGGTCGCACCATTTTGCATAAATTTACAAGTCCTGCGACTTATACACAGAAGCGACTAATATTAGTATATGTTTTTCCCATATTTATAACTCAATTTTTGGCTGAGATCTGACGATTTCATTCATTCTGACATGGAAAATATTGAACACTACCATTTTCAGCCACTAGAAGGCAATCAACTAACATGGCAAGCCAAGTGTCAGCTTCATTTCGCCACCCAGGAGAAATGCAGCTGGTTTGACCCTCAAAGTGCATTTATTAAGGAAAAGTTAAACTGAGACACACCTTTGCTATAATTTCAAGCAAACAAATACTTATTTTAAAGTGTTAATCTTGGTAAATTCTTGCTAAAGTCCTCCCGTGCACGTTTCCGTGGCTGTCGTTTGGCAGCCAATCGATTTTTGGCCCACGTTTGCGGGTTGTCAGCAGTGACACATAATAGATGCGACTTATATGGCGAAGTGACTTATTTATGTTTTTCTTCCACTTTATCAGACATATTTGGACTGATGCAACTTATACGACGATGCAACGTTTACGGCGGAAAGTACGGTGCGCTTTTATGTTTCACATTATGTGTGTGTTTATTTCCATGGAGAAAAACACTTTTTCACCCTATTGTTTTTCTGTTTATATTGTTTATTGCACATATTTTTGGATACTTTATGTTATTTGAACCAGTCGTGTATCAGATGGTTCTGTTCAGTCGGGAGTAGTGTGCTACGGGTTGTTTTATGTAACTTTCAATTATTTTTCCCAAATTTTAGAAATACTGAAATACATTATGATCACTTCAGTTCCATCACAATGTTCTTCTGTTTGAAACTACAGTATATGCTTTGTTTTTGTCTACCTATGCTACATTTAGCTTTACTTAACATTTTGTTGCTTTTAGCTACCATTTTAGCTTTTAGTTATTGTTCTTCTCTTTTCAGCTTTTAGCTACAGCTAAGCTTTTAGCTAAGCTATAAGCTATAATGTTCTGTTACTTTTAACATTCAACTAACATTTAGCTAATTTAAGCTGTTGGCTACAGTTTTGCCACTTTTTGCTTTTATTTTAGCTTTCAGCTATGGTTTGGCTCACTTTAGTGTTTAGATACTGCTTTGCTGAATTTTGTTCTGTTCTCTTCGTTTAGACTTAAACAATGCAGTTTTAGCTTCATCTGCGCATTTCGGCTGTCATTCAGCAGCAGTGTTATTACTATATTTTTGCAGAAATTGCCATTTCTGCTGTTGTGATGCTTGTTTGTTTTAGTTTTGTATATTTTAAATATTGCAGTAGAGAAAAGTCTAAAAACAAAAATGTTCTCTATATTTTGCTCCCTTTGTTCTGTACTTATCTAAAAAATACTAAAACCAAGCTACAAACTTTTCAAGACTACAAAGGAACGCTGTTCAACAAAAAAAATAAAAAATAGATATCAGACACAGAGAAAAGAGAAAAGTTTTGTTTCTGTTCAGTCTCCAGGTCTAACATATATTACTCTGTACATTAATAACATTTAAAACCCATCTTGGATCAATTTTTGCATTTAATGAGCCCAGTTTAATATCTGTTTGAGCCAAAAGACATTCTAAAAGTTTCCCCTGGTGGATGAATGAATGATGCGTCTTCTGTGACATATTAGAGCAGTGACTGCTGACCTTCCTGAGGGTCCAGTGATTGTGGACCGTTGGGCAGAAAGCCGGTCATGGCCCATTCTATCATCTGTCGGGTCTGGATCTCCACAGCTTCAGCATCATCGCTTGCATCACAAGAAGGAACTGGTCTCCCTGCCCTCACACTGGCCACCTAAACACAATGAACAAGAAAATTTGAAGTTTGTTCATGAAGTTTGTTAATTAGGCCAGTCGCAATGAACAATAAAACAATTAATCACATGATAAATGAAAATTATCAACCTCATTTTCATTTATCAGCTTTATTGTTTCTTCGTGTCTCTCTTTTTCTACTGAAGATACTGGATGACAAAAGGCTCAACTCCGGTGTTCTTCACTGACCCTTCCCTTTCTCTTTAAAATCAGTTTTAACCATCCAAAATCATGTTTTTGAATCATTAAAAGCAGCTAAGCTACAAGCTAAGCTAACAAACTGACCTCAGGGAAAAAACCTCTGTCTTGTCGAAGCTCCAGAATTCCCAGTTGAAACCCGTGCCTTCATGTAAAAAGTTGTTTTTCTCTGCAAAAAGAAGCTGAGAACTTGTTTACTGATTTTTTTAATTAAAAGCGTTTTGCTAAAGAGCTCAAACCACACCAAGTGTCCGCCATTTTGAGAACCGAAGAGAGACAGCCTATGTCATGTGTAGTGGACCTACCCAGGGTCAAACTAAGGTTCCTGAACTGTCCAGTGATGACCTTTACTGACCTCTCAGTAAAGCAAGACATTTACTACAAATTAGTCACATAGTCACCAAAAGAGACTATTTCTATCTTTGATTTTAGGCTGATGTGATCAAAAGAATAACTTTTGTCATTTTCATGATGTGTGCTTTTAAGCTATGTTATTCTGTAAGAGTTTAAACTGTGTTCACTGCTGTGTTAAAGGTGAAGTCTCGGGTCACAGAGACCGGACGGTTCTGTTTAGAAAGTCAGAAGACAGCTAATCCGTTGTTTTCATGAGCAGGGCTCCAGCTTTCTCTGTCTGTTCCTAAACATTTCTCTCTGCTGCTGGCTGTAACCTTGGGTCGCGATAACACAAGCTCACTCCTCTCTTTGATCCTGCTTTAAGTTCTAAGCTGTGGCTGGAACGGAAGAGTCTGCAGAGTTTGGAAGGAACCAGCAGGTTCCTCAGAGTTGCTGGGAACTTCAAAGAGATGTGAACCTTTCCCAAAGAGCTGGGTACGTTTGGTCAAGAGCTAACGACCTTCGTCTTCAGCTAAGGACTGATAACAGGCTGTTATGAGTCCACTTCGAATGAGCGTAAGCTCAAACTTTGTTATTCCTTCCTGGAATAAATTATCTTGAGCCAAAAACCACGATTGCCACGACTTCTGCCGACGAAAGCGAGTATCACCGACACCGACAAGGTAAACACGTGTGGAGTCCAGCTTGGACTTGCGGGACCGACGACTCGTCAGTCTAAAGCTGATCACAGCTCTTTACCAGAACCAAGGCGGACGTCTTAAGGTAAAGGAGCCGCTGTTTGCTTGCTGGAGGTGTGATGATATCTTAGCTGGACGCGTACGGAAGAGTGTCATCTGGTTTCATAAATGCAAGATAAACTTCCTCTCTTAACCTCCCAATTCTTCTTAAATCTTTCCTCCTATTCTTTTCCCTCTCAATCTAAGCTGGAAACTATTTTAAGCTGAAGAGCCCACAGACTAAATATGTTAACATCCAATATTGAAGTCTGTTGTGTTAAATTTAAGTGTGCTGACGTATTAATTTGAAAGAAAGTGAAATCATGTCAATCAAGTGTAATGGTGTTAATTTAGTTGATTCATTTTAAATAAATGATAGTGTCTCTTTGACATATCAAGCTAAGTTAACGTGTCCATTGTCACTCTATAGCTCTGTTTATTTATCCATCATAGAGATCACAGATATATTGGGTAAACTGAAAAAGAAAAGAATCCGTGAAATTACTATTCAATCTGAATAAGTAAATTAATTAAGGTAAAGAGGTCAGTGTTGATATTGACCTCCTCATAATCCTTTACACATGTCGAGGGGTCTCTCTCCCATTTTTCTTAAAGATATACGCTGCTCGCTCCCTCACTATCCATCCTTCGGTTCAAACAGTCTTATACTGCCATCCAGTGGTCAAATAATGTACTACACTCAAAACAAATTAACAAACATTAATTTTAAAATTTGACAATAATTACTAATTGTTGTCAAATTTCAAACAATATTATCATATATATTATCATATATTATCACCTGATATCCTAATATTATCATATATCGCAATAATTTCTGAGACAATTAATTTCCCAGCAAAATTTGTTATCGTGACAGGCCTATCGTGAATGTGAAAGTCACATTATTTATGAATCACATTTCACATTAATCATATATGATTTGTCCACAATAAAAAAAGAAAGCTTAATGTAACTACAGCATGTGATCTGTAAAAAATAAAATAAAATAAAATAAAACACCCACAAAATTATAGACTGCAGTGCAAGATTCACTTTTACACAAAACAATGTGGGCAGGGTCAGTGAACGCACCTCCACAAATGCAAAATACCAACCAAAATCAATATAAATTGGCAGATCAAGTTGCATAAGATCAAGCCTACACTTGTATACATGTATATACTGTATATATATATGTTTTTTCATCCTCCACACTTCATAGGCCAATAAAATCTGTTTCACAACTTAACTCTTCTTGCTGTTGAAGAACCAAAGTTTAAGCGGTGGGTTTGGTACCTGTAGAGCCTCAAAGATGGCTTTCCTGTACATGGACTGTTTGTTGTACGTTGGCTGGTGGAAGGCAGAGGAGAAGGAGCTCAGAGGCATCAGTTTCTCCACACAAACCTGAAAAATCAAATAAAAAAGTCAAAATCGGCCAACGCATTGAAATTCTTCCTCAAGTTTAAAGTCTGAACGTGGCAACTGATGCGTTCACTAATGTTCTTGTCCTGTCTTTAACTAAGTTAAAGCAATAATAAAGGTTATAATAAATTGATCTTGTATTGAACGCCTTTTTGATCAATAATAAAGGTCTTCTTGTATCAATTTTAAGTTAAAAAAAAAACCTGAAGAGCACAAGAAGAATGTGTTCAGCTACAACTTAATAAAACAGAATTATTTTTATTCATTATTTGACCAGTAAAATCGAAGATACTCACTACAGAGAACTTCCCATCACCAAACCACATCACCCAGCGAGTGCCGTCTGCGGCTCGGCTTCGGCCGCTCATCCACCAGGAAACGATCCTGCCGGGCCACCAGGAGAAACCGCGCAGCTTCCCGAACACCAGCGACCCGATGCTGAAGCCACGGCCATCCTGGACGGACAGAGCAAACAAACTGTCGCTCAATCTGTTTCTGGTCTGTGGGAGGAAACTGGAGTAGCTGGAGAAATCCCACACATGCACGGAGAGAACATGCAAACTCCACGCAGAAAGGTCCCAGGACAGGATTTGAATGGTAAATGTACTGTACTTATACAGCTCCTTTCTGTCTTATCAAGACGCCCAAAGCTTTTTACAACACAATCTCTTGTTTCATGCTGGTGAAGATTCTCAGTCGTCCAGGACATGATAAATCAAAAAGGCGTTCAATTAGTTGATCTTGAATTGAACGCCTTTTTGAAATCTCTTGTTTCCTCATTTACCCATTCATACAGCTCTCTAGATCTGTACAAAGCTAATTGAACAAATCATTCTAAAGAGACTAATCAGAGCTTTATCACATTCACACACTAATGGGACACACATCGGAGGCAATGAGGGGTTCAGTGTCTTGCCCAGGGACACTTCAGCATGTGACGGCTGGTGGATTCGAACCCCCAACTCTTGCATTGGAGGACGACTGCTATAACCACTCAACCACAGCCGCCTACAGCTTGTACTGGCGACCTTCTCGCTGACAGGCGACAGCTCTACCAACTGATCCACCGTGCCACCTCCTTCTGTAAGTACTTTTGAATATTACGGTACCATATTTTCCGGTGTATAGGTCGCATCTTTTATGTTTTTTTCAAGGCCTGCGACCTATACTCAGGTGCGACCTATACAGGTAGTCCCCGACTTACGAGCGAGTTCCGTACCTGCGAGTCGCTCGTAAGACGAAAATTCGTACGTCGGAACATGAAACACGTGTTCTCGTAAGTCCGGATTTTCGGTCGTAAGTCGGAAAATTTAAGCTAGCGCTACTACGAACACTCGTTTTTCATCAAAAACGTTCATACTAGTTCATGAACATGCTCAGAAACGTGTTTCCAAACGTTAGCTAACACACTTTCATCTAAAAACACAAAAAAGTGCTGTATTTTTTAACAAATTTACTGCTCGTTCGCCAGCTCGTAAGTCCGGGACCTCGTATGTAAGGGCACTCGTAAGTCGGGGACTACCTGTATATGGCTTGTTATCACTTTCGGTGAAACAAATTTTTAAATCCAGCTCATTTCACAATTATGTTCATTTATTAAGGAAAAGTTCAGCTCAGACATATATTTGCTATAATTTTTATCAAACAAATAATTGTTTTTAAGTGTTAATCTTCTTAAAAGCCTTGCTGTGCGCTCCTGTGGCAGACATTTGCAGCAGAGCTAAACGTAGGTGCGACCTATACACCAGTGCGACCTATCTAGGGATTTTTCCAATCTATTGGTGATAATTGGACAATGCGACCTATACACAGGTGCGACCTATACACCAGAAAATACTGTAAATAGATCACAGTTAAAGCTTTTTATGAATCACTGAACCTCCAGGACACTTGGATTTAGACCAAAAAGGAAAAACAACAACCACAAAACGATGCCAGAGAACGAGCTGTGTGAAGTTGACACCCCACCCACGTCAAAAATTAAAGCAAACAGTCTGAATGGTTAGTGCTCCGTTAGTGCTGGTTTGTGCCGTTAAAATTTTCGTTTGTGCTGCTTTGGTTTCGGAGATATTAAATATTATTTTTTAGGTCATCTGTTCCCCCTGTGTCGGGAGCGCGCACTGCAACCCGAGAGGCGGATCCGAAAAACTACGTCATCGGTCAAATATTTAATTATTAATATCTCACTAAAGCAGCACAAACGCTAGTTTCAACGGCACAAACCAGCACTAACGAAGCACTAACAAACTAGACCACTCCGGTGCGTTTCGGAGGTGTATGGGGGGATGGTGACCTTTAGATGACCTAAAAAATAATATTTAATATCTCCAAAACCAAAGCAGCACAAACGAAAATTTTAACGGCACAAACCAGCACTAACGGAGCACTAACCATTCAGACTATTTGCTTTAATTTTTGACGTGGGTGGGGTGTCAACTTCACACAGCTCAGAGAACGTTACTCATCAGCACAGTCGTCACCGCCCACCTGGCCAACAAAAGTCTTGGATAGGCTGCAGCGTGACCAAAACCCGACCCACACTGAAACCTGGCGACTCTACTCCCTTCAACCTACTCTGACTCGCTGTAAAGGACAGCAGCGAGCGCAAGACTGTCCTCACCTACAAGTCCCTTCACGCTCTTGCTCCTGGGGAAATCTCTGACCTGTGTCACCTCTACACCTCCTCCTGTCATCCTGCCCCTGCAGGCTGCAGCCTGACAGACGTGAGGCCCCCACAGCACCAACTCACATGAAAGAATATTTAGGCTTTCACTTAAAACTCGTATTTTCAACCAGTTAATTCTACCCACTAACAAACCTCTTTGTTTTTTGTAATGCATAAAGCATCTTTTATTCTGTGTCTACTTTACTTTAGTTACTTTTAAAAGAACTTTCATGCATAAAATGTACCAATCAAACTTGCCCCATTGCAAACTTTTATTGTCTAATTGCATTATTTAATGAATTAGCAACCTAAAATGGATTTTTGAACATCCAGAATGACTTTTATTTAAAGCATAGCGTTACAGCTGCTGGTAAAGACCAGACAGTTCATGGCTTTTATTTTATTCACTTCATCAATCTAACAAATACCTTGTTGTGTTTCAAAGCTGGGGAGCAAATGTGACATGACACACAGGGTGTTTTCACATAAAATATAGAGTTCATGAGAAACCTTTGAGTCTTCATTATAATTTTTTTTGTGGCTATGTACTGTATTTATTTATTTTATTCATTTTATAATAATGAGATATACAATAATTAACATATATGTAACTGAAGAGAGAAAAAATATATTAAAAAATGAATTGCAACAATTAACATATGTAATGGAAAAAAAACAAATAAAGAAAAAACATATAAAGAAAAAAAATGTATAAAATATAAAATGAAAGGTAGCAGATGAAGAAATATCTTATTAGATCTGCTCCTTATTTATCTAATAGAATTTAGACAAAATTTTCTAATAATAAGTAAATAACTCAATCAACTTTCAATTGTATATATTACTCATTTAAATACATTCATTATATTTGTTTAACAATTCAACTTTAAGCAGTTTCTTAAAGACAGGGATTAATTTGGCTTCTTTAACTTCTGTCTTCAAGTTATTCCACAATCCCACTCCCTGAATTAAGGTAGTTCTTACCTTCATACTAGTTCGAAATTGTGGTTTTACAAATACATCTTTCCCTTTGAGATTGTAACAACTTGATCTTTTCACAAAACACATTTGGATATTTGATGGCAGTATATATATTTTTAGCTCTGTGCATAAGTAACAAAATTTTATAATCCACCAGATCATAGAACTTTATCACTTTCATCTGATAAAATAATTCACTTGATGGGTGACAGTAATGTTTTCTTGCTATAATTCTTATAATTCTTTCCTGCAAAATAAAAATAGGCATTGTGCTGCTTTTACATGCTTTCCCCATATATTAACACAATAAATCAAATGTGGCACAGTCATTGTATTGAATAAAAAAATACAATGCTTTGACATTTAGTAGATATCTGACTCTATAAAGTATTGCAATTGATTTAGATATTTTCATTTTAATCAAATTTATATGTTGTTGGGATTCATAGATCAGATCGGGAAAGCTCAGTTAGTTTAAAGAAGATATTTTGTGTTCTAAATACTATCTGATGTTGCAGCCTAAAATTCTTGTAGGAAAATAGAACGCAGCGTACAACAATGAGATGGAAAATTGAAAACAATTAACTATTTAGAGGTGATGTGCTAATATTTGCACATCTGCTTTGGTGCATATCCATTTATAGAAATTTCTTTTTGAAAGCAAAAAATCCAAAAACATTATTGTGACTATTTCATCTGAAATACTGTATAATAAATAATGAAAGACAATGACAAAGTTACGCAAGGAACTGAGACACATTTAAACCTATTTAAACCACAAAGACATGAACAGAACCCGGGTTGTAAAATGTTAAGTCATTCTTTAGATGTTGTTTTTAGTTTAAGCAGGTGAGAAATGTTTATTACAGGTGATGAACGCATCACTTAAGCAAGTCAAAAAAATTATCTGTTCATTTTAATTAGCTTACAAGGAAAATAAAATGAAATTTCAGGACTTCAGTGTATGAAATGTGAGATACCACACAGCTCATTTAAAGACACCGTTTTTATAACTTTATAAAAAACCTGTAAACATCCTTGAATGACTCAAGTCAATAATTTGCCTTCTTGTGATGAAGGGTTAGAAAACGACCATGAAAGTTTCTGATTGTTAAAGAAATAAAACACAATTTATCCATTTAAATAGAGTCCCACCTGGTACTCCATCTCACTGGGCATGGTCTGGTCTCCCCTGACAACCGGCTCGGGCGTCACAGCAACCGTCGGAGAGGCGGGATCTGTGTGTTGCTGTAAAGGGGGAGGGGCTGGGCTGACTGGCTCCTCCTCTTTTTGAAAGTCAGCCTCTGATAGGTCGTCCATCATGTTTATCTCTGCCTCCCGGTACGCCCGTCGTTCAGCCTGTGGAGGAAGAAGAGCAGAAGTCTGAGTAAAAACCTATTTTATAAAATAACAACTTCACATTTTTATGTGAATTAAGACAAAGTTGTTCCTGATTTAGACAAAAGATGCATTTTTAAACCTTAGCTTGTTAAAGTTTGAAAAAATATATTTAGGACTATGCAATGTTTTTAAAGGAACATACATTAATTTGACAGAAATGCAAAATAAATATATTTAAAGAGATCTGGCTGTGATGTGTCACCAATGTGTTAATTAATCTAAGGTATGAATAAATAAAAATATTTATTTCTTATTTATGTCTCATAAAATGCAAATGATTCCAGTAAGACGTTTAATTTTTTTTTAAAGCAGACAACTTTGCAGTATCAATGCAATCAGACTAACAAAATAAAACACTTTAAAACATGTTGTCAGCCACAATCTGTCCTGCAAATCTGTTTCCCTCCTTGTTTTAACTTTGTTCTTCTCTAATGTAACGCTCTGCTTCACAACAGGCTCATAAATCTGGTTTTATGAGGGTCTTTCCAGCTGATCTGAGGGCCATAACAGATGAAGGCCTTAGAGAACCGGGGGCATTGGAAACCCTCCTGTAATTGTTCCACTAAACAGGAAGTGAGTGCAGCGAAGGGGTGCGGTGGCAAGGCGGTTCATCGGGTTCAACTCGGTGAGGAGGAGGGAGTGACGATACAGAGTAAATAGGATTATATGATAAATCTGGATAATACACCAAAATACTGAGAGTACAGCTTTCTGATGTGAAGACAGAAATACTTTCTGTACTTAATCATAACGCTGTAGTAAAAAAAAAAAGTCAGGTAAATATTATCATAAAAATACATAGCTTGCATTTATATTATTTCTTAAGATAAAAGGCAAAAAGTATCAGTAGTTTATACTCCGGAGTAGTCCAGTACCTTGGGTTTGTGGACATAATGGTGCCTAAAGCATTTTAATGCTGGTTGAAGAGCCTGTTGGAGATTTTAACTTGTAACCAGACTTGATATATTTGAAACCGTTTAGTTCTTATGACTTTTTTTTTAAAACTCGACAATAACCTTGCACATATGGCAACTGCAAACGACGCAACAGATCTTTGCCTTTCAAAACAAATCAATTATTTTAACATCAATATTTGTGCAACAACGAAAAAGTTTTTAATAATATTAATGAATTTAATTTATAACGCACTTTTCATTAATGAAAATCTCAAAGTGCTACAAAGTGCAACAGAATTGAATGTCAATAAAACAAATAATAAAACAAGTAAAATCAATAACAGTATCAACTAAGATCAAAGATAGAATCATGAGGAGGCAGAGTATGCTCGGTTCACCAATGCTCACCAAGTCATCATGGATGTGGTGATTAGGACCAACAGAGGATGGAATAAAGACATTTAATAAATAAAAATAAAAACAGCTTTCAGGACAGCAAATAAAACACAAAGATGGTCAACACAAGGAGCACGCGAGGAACAGTGCAGGAAGACTGGAAGGCAACAGACAGGATGAAGGTGATGCGCTTCCCTTGTGACAGTTTGTGTTTATTACCAACAGTTTTGCAAAGGTTTAAGTAGACTGGGAGTGGGAGGACTGGTAAGTGGAGATGGATGATGAACATGAGAATAACAGAGGGAAAAGGTTGATAACACATGGAGACACTGAGAAACAAAAACTAAACACGGAACCTCAAACAATAAAACACGGGAAAGTAAGAACTCAACAACAACAAAGAAAAAACAAAACAGCAAGCAATGATGACGTAAAAAAAAACAAAGATTAGGACAGAGAACAGTGTATCAAATTATTTCTCCCTTAAAAAATAATACGTTTTATGCTAATTTGTTATTTCGTGCCTACTTGTTGCATAAATAAGCAATATGTTCAACAACGTACTGTATATGTAGTCTCCACATGTCTCCTTAAAAACCAAAAATCAAGGGTATGCTAGCGTAAAGTGACTAAAATCGACTTTTAATCACGCAAAGGCGCTTTTAGGTTGACATTTTTACAAATAACCACACAATGTAACAAAAAATACCAAAACACACATTTATTTTTGTTTGATGGACAGAATAAAGGCTACTGCAGTTACTTTTAATTGACTGCCATCAAAATATGGATAATTATGCTTTTGCATGTTTTGATGTATAAAAAAAAAATGCAATTATCAGAAAACAATGAATAGATGTACATCTCCAACTGATTACATTTTAGAGCCAGCCTAACTAAAGATGGCCACCACAGCTAATCAGCTATAACTTACATAAAAAATGGCTATAACTGAGTCAGTTTTAAAATGAGATTGATATACGAGATTGTACATAATGTTATTTACTAGTTTTGACCAAAATCTTTCTCAGAAAACAAAAAAGGCTAGAAGTACTTGTCCCCCCCCCCACCCCCCAAATATTAATATACATAAAAAGCACAAATCATAAATTGATCAATGTACTTCACCAGCTATTTGTGCTGTCATTTCTGTTTTTAGGCTTTTAGTAATGTTTTTACTAGGGATGCATGATATTATTGGCATGTACTCTATCAGCCG
>JBBPBX010015866.1:0-34561 GCA_038048925.1 Garcialebias charrua
TCTATATAAATAAATAACTATATAAGTACTGTATATATATATATAGTTATAAATATATATGTTTATTTATATAAATAACTATATATATATATTGTGTATATATATATAAATACTTTATATATAAATACTGTATATATATATAAATACTGTATATATATATACTGTGTATATATATACTGTATATACAGTATATATATATATACTATAGATAGTGACAGAAATATGTTTTTTTTAAAGCTACATACCCAAGCTTTAATAAACTAAATCAATAAAAAAAAAGATTTTGTTGCTGTGTTCTTTCAAATAGAAACTGATTTCACTGCATGTTCATGAAGAATGATCAATTTAAATGTTTGCATGAAAACATGGTGACTATGAGAACTGTTTGTTTTCATCAACTCCCCCTGTGAGCATCGAATCTCATTATGTAAAACCAGAATATGAACAAGTCCAGCTGGAGTGCATCAACCCAGGTTTGACTCTTCTCAAGAGCTGAGTGTCCCCAGCAGCACGCAGCTGTTTTCCTCTTCTTCGGACCGTAGGTCCCTCTGGGTGTAAATTCCTCGTCTGAAGACCATCGACAATGTTTCAAAACTAGATGCGTAACACAGATAAAATGTCACACACTGCAGCAAAGTAATATAACATAACTTATTGAAAGGGTTATACATAATTTACGATACTTTATTACAAATACGCAAAGATTTGAGAAGGAAATAGTCGATCGGGTGACTGCGCCGACGCCATCTTAGAACTGTGTTTACATGCATGCGCGTTCACGAGACAGGCCAAGCTGTGGAGGAGGAGCTAAGGAGGCGGAGTTGCAGGTCAGCCAGAGTGCAAGGGGGAGGAGGGAGAAGGGTTTCTGCTCAAAATTTTCCTAAGTTCCAGGGCTTTCCAGAAACTGCAGACCGTGCCTTTAAACAGATGTTTGCACTGCTTCAGAAAGGCTGTATTTTTTTTTCTTTTTTTTTCCATTTATAGATGGCCTCCCTTCACACCTTATAGCCATCCTCTCACTCCAATATGTATTTTTTTTATAGAGAGAAAGAAAGAAAAGAGAAAGTGAGACAACAAAACAACAATTATCCACAAAAAGAGCACAAGGCAAACACACCAAACCTCCGTCCACAATCCTGCAAAGCACATGACAGAACACAGCAACGAAACATACAAGCATAAAGACTGATAATATTCATGACCTTGCAGTAGATTTCTATAAATACACATACCCATACCTACAAATACATATATATTTATATTCATTTATATACCCATCTACATATATCTACATATACATCCCTGCATCCATTTGTGTGTGGTTGTGAGCATGCATAAGTGAATAAGGTTCCTCCAATAGAACATTTAGTAGCGATTGTGAAGCATCAGAGATCCGTCCCCCCAAAGCCCGAGACAGACGAAAGGGCGATCAAAGCCCAAGACCCCAGGAAGGACCCCGAGCCCAGAGTCCCCAGGACCACCCGAACAGGACGAGCCACTCGTCCACTCCCCAGATCCGACCAAGGGGAAGAACCGGACGAACCCCACCAGGGACCACACACAATGACCCCCCGGGGTCAACAGCGACAAATACACAGGCCCCCGCCGGAGCCCGCTGCACCGACGTAGCCCCAGGGCCGGTCACCGAGGCTCGGGCACCGGGGACGCCCATCCCTCAGGTCCAGACCCGACAGGACCAGAGGACCCGAGCCCCACCAGGCAGCCACCAGGCCGAGCCGACAAACGCCCAAGCGCCCAGCCCCAGATAGTGAGGGCCCCAAGCACGCCCGCAGGCAGAGGAACACCCACCAGGGGGCCACGTGGCAGGAGCGCGACACTAGGTAGCCTCAGAAGTATCAGAGAGGGGGCAGTCCAAGTCCCAGCCTGACACTTAAACATTCATACACAGACACACTCATTCAGACCCACCCTCATCCTCACCCTCAGTCACAGAAAGACAAACAATAACGACACGCTCCATTCATAATCCCGATGCACACTCTATACCCCCTAGGTCCAAGACATGTACCTGCTCCCTACATGGGGCAGCCCACATCCAAACCCAGGAGGTAGGCCCATTCATTCTGGGGTGGAGAGTAGCAGACATCCAAGATCCGGCCCACCCCGCGCCCCGCCGACAGGACAGGACACCCGAGTCCAAGCAGCCCCAGAGGGAGCGCACTGCCAGCCCCGCCCACGGCGAACCCGCAGGCCCCGAACCCCCCCACACCCCAGCACAACCCCTGACGGCCCACCCCCAGAATGTCCGCCAGGCAACCAGGGGGGTAAGAGAAAAATAAATAAATAATATATATATATATAAATAAATATATATATATATATATATATATATATATATATATATATATATACATATATATATATATATATATATATATACATATATATATAAATAAATACATAAATAAATAAAATTGAAATTAACAAATCAAGACCCCGACACACACACCCCCGTCCCCAAATGTACTGTTGGTGAGTGTTGTTGTAAAGTGTACTTAAAAGGGAAAGAGAAGGAGCAAAGGCTAGCATTGTACCAGTTTCCCCTCCACTCCAACTCTAACCCAGGCCCTAATTGTCTAGATGCATAATGTTGAGTGAGCATAGGCATGGGGGCGAGATTGATGTCATCCCGCCACCCATAGCCATAGTGCTCACTCCATTCCCTATATGTGACTTTTATGAAGATGTTTATGAATGAATGTCTAAAGTGTATATAAAATTGAGTCCCAGGTGCTCTTAACAACAGAGATGTAAAACCATTGCAGCACACCCGAGACCCAAATTCCCTACATGTATTAATTTAAGATGAAGAGGGCGGAGGTGCGTGTTGAGGGATGGGGAGAAAAATATCTGCAGGAACAGTGCTCCCACAGCGAGTCAGCTCCCCCGCTGACCCTGCTTACCCCCCCAGCTCGCCAAGGTCCACCCAAGGAGCGAGGTAAAAGAAACACCTCTCCGACCGCCAGGCCATTGAGCCAAGACCAGAGAGGGACACGGCCCCGAGGGCCGCCAACAGCAGAACCAACAGCCCACACCCACCAGGGCCGCCACGACCCCTGCGAACCGCAGTCAGCCCGCCGTCCAAGAAGACACAAAATCCCACATGGACGACACGGCCAAGAGCGCCCGCCCAACCGCCGACAGAGCCAGGAAGCACCAAGAACAGGCCCCAACCGGGGCCCGCACACCGGCCAAGCATAGTCCAAGACCATCATCCAGGACATCCACTTAATCCCCACCCCAGAAGAAATACTACACCCACCCTTCATATTAACAACTTTCAGAACACATAACACATTAGACACCCAGGCTGGGTTTGCCCGCCCCCTCCCATTGGCCACCAGTCACGCCCCCAGACACCCACCCCCCAGCATATGAACCCCAACCCACCAGCGAGCCGAGAGCCCCCGGCCAGAGCCGGGCACCAGAGCGCCAGCCAGCCCATAGCCCGGCGACCCGCCCGCCAGAGCCCAAGACCCCCGACCCCCACCAGGCCCAAGCCCGGGGACGACACGCCCCCAGAGTCCCAAGCCCCCGGCACCCGCCCCGAAACCACCCCAGCACAGCCGGGTCACCGACCGGCGACCCATGACCGCCGCCACCGACCACCCGAGGGCCCGCATGCCGCCCCTAGCAGATATCCCCCAGAACCCCCCCGGTCCTCCCCAGGTCGAAGACAAGGTCCTCCCCGCCCAAGCAGCCCCAACCCCCCGGCGCCCCAAACCCCAACCTCCCCCCCTCCAGTCCCAATGCCCCACAAGGCCACATCCCAGACCCCCCACCCTCACTACGTAACGGAGCCGATCAAAGAATGCCAAATAGATTGATCCAATGTGTCGGCAGATGCTGTTTCAAGACTAATATGATCTAACAGAAGATTTTTATACTGATTAATGCTAAGATTATTTTTATTTTTCCAATTTACGAGTATGGTTTTCTTTGCGATGCATAAGGCAGTGAAAAGCATATAGGATGTATTTTTTTCTAGTATAACATCTTCAAAGATACCCAATAAGCAAACAGATGGAGAGAGTGGGATATTAAATTTCAAACATTTAGACAAGTCTTCACATACCTGTACCCAGAACCTCTGAACGGGTGGACAGAACCAGAGCGCGTGAATATAATCATCAGGTGTATTACTTATGCACTGTGAGCACTTGTTAGATGGTGTAAAGCCCATCTTAAACATTCGCTGACCTGTATAATGTACTCTATAGAGAACCTTATATTGTATTAATTGTAAATTGGAGATTCTAGTCAATTTAAAAGTATTTGAACATACTTGAGACCAAATTTTTTGTTCAAAGTTGATTGATAAATCTGACTCCCATTTTTCAACAGGTAGTGCTATCGAGTCATCGATTCTAGACAATTTTTTGTATATTTTAGATAATAATTTGGGTGGTTGAAAATTAATAAACTCTAACACACATGTTGGTGTTTCCAACAATGTTTTATTAAGCTTAAATTTCTTTTTTACAATTGACTTAATTTGTTGGTATTGTAGGAAATATTTATTATCAATGTCATATTGTATTATTAATTTATTAAATGGAATAAAGTCTATACCCTCAAATATGTGTTCCAGACATTCAATACCTTTCATTCTCCAACCTGTGAAATTTAAAGGGGACCACATATTCAAAATTCACTTTTTAATGTTTTTTTTACTCAACTTTGGGTATTTACTCCATAAAAAAACAGTCCTAAGGCCAAAAAAATGCACCCAGTGGTTTATTTACTCTAAGTAGATTTATTTAACTGTGATAAGATAGGTTTCGTTTTGAAATCATCGCGCCTGTTACGTCACAGGCGCGAGGACAACCCACCTCGAACCTGAGTCCAGCCCCCTCACCTAGCAACCCCTGGTGCGGCTCAACCCACTCCAGTATAAAAGAGTTGACGGTTGTTTTTCCTGATTTCATGGCTAAAAATGTCACAGAGTCTAGCCAGCTAACTCTCTGACCCTCGTGGCGCAGATAATGGATTTAAAATTGATAGTTTTCAGATGGGAACAGATGCGCATGTTTCTGTGTGTGTGTGTGTGTGTGTTGGTTTATGTGTCATTAGCAGGACAGACTACTTAACGCAACCAAACCCGTGTGTGCGCGTGTGTGTGTGTCCTCACATACAGGTTCAGCCAGACCAAGATCACTTGGAGCTCCTATTTAATTCCATCAGAGCGTCAGGTAGTGTTGATAAAAAGAAAGCCCGCTGTGAGTGTGTGTGTGTGTGTATGTGTGCCGGCCCGCACGTGCTCCTCGGAGGGACGCAGATAAAAAAGCCCCCGCTGTGCTGCTGTGCTTGTGTGTGTGTGTGCTTTGCTCCCCTACAGCTGCGCCACAGGCAGAAGGAGGGAGAGTCAGAGGGAGGGAGAGTCAGAGGGAGGGAGAGTCAGAAGGAGGCAAAAGAAACGTGCAGTAACTTCCTCGTCTGCCTTTGGAGGGCGGAGTTAATGTGAGCAGATCTTTGAAGGGCGTGCCACAAGACCTCCTCATCATAAACCGGTCGTTCAAAACGAAAGTTAAAAATGGCAGAATTAAAAAGGGTATAATTGATTATCTAAGAATTATTTTGTGTATTAAATTGAATGAACACTGTTTTTTAACCCCAAAGAAATACCATAAAAATTTTAAAAAGCAATATGTGGTCCCCTTTAACATATTATTTTCTTGTTGAATGTCAGGATTGTTCCAGAGAGGTGTATGTCTGCATGGGAGTAGTGAAGACTTTGTCATTTTCAGATACTCCCACCATGCTGTCAGAGATGAGCTAATATTGATGCTCTTAAAGCAGACATGTCTTTTTAAATCTGTACTGATAAATGGTAGATCTGAAATCCTAAACGGGCGGCCGTGGTGTAGTGGTAATGGCAGTCGTCTCCCGATCGGAAAGTTGGCGGTTCGACTCCCGGGACCCGCACCATGTGTCGTTGTGTCCTTGGGCAAGACACTTAACCCTGAGTTGCTCCCGGTAGGACTGGAAAGCACCTTGCATGGTAGTCTGCCGCCACCGGTTTATGAATGTGTGTAGCATTCAATATATGTGTAGCACTTTGAGATTTTCAGTAATGAAAAGTGCGTTATAAATTGAATTAATTATTATTATAATTATTAATATTATTACATAAAGTTTGTTCTATATCTATCCAAGTTTCATCTAGTGCATTCGGTTTTAACCACTTTGATATATATTGTAACCTGTTGGCTAAATAGTAGTAATAAAAGTTTGGAAGTTCTAATCCTCCGGTATCTTTAGATTTCTGTAATGTTTTTAAACTAATACGTGGAGTTTTATTTTTCCAAAGGAATTTAGATATAGAAGAGTCCAGGGACTTAAACCATTCAGTTGAAGGTTTATTTGGAATCATTGAGAATAAATAATTTATTCTCGGCAGCACCATCATTTTTACTGAGGCAACTCTTCCCATAAGTGATATGGGTAGAGATCTCCATCTAGTAAGATCGTCTTCAATTTTCTTTAATAGTGGGATATGATTTAATTTTATTAAATCCTCCAATTTAGGAGAGATATTAACACCTAAATATTTAATGTTACCTGATTGTAGTCTTTCATTAAGAGAATTATTAAACACGCAATTTATTGGAAGAACTGTAGATTTTGTCCAGTTTATAGAATAATCAGAAACTTTTGAAAATGAGTTTATTAACTTTATAACATTAGATATTGAGTTTCCTGAGTTCTCAAGAAAAAGCAAAACATCGTCAGCATAAAGACTAATTTTATGTTCTATGTTTCTACCCTTTATGCCTTTAATATCAGCACTTTGCCTTATTGCTGCTGCTAAAGGTTCAATAAAAATAGCAAATAATGCTGGTGAAAGTGGGCAACCTTGCCTGGTGCCCCTCTGTAAACAGAAGCTTGAAGATAATTGATTATTTGTCCTGACGCACGCTGTTGGTGAACTATATAATATTTTTAACCAGTTAATGAAGTAATTCCCAAAACCAAATTTATTTAAGGTAGCAAATAAAAAATTCCAATTTACTCTATCGAATGCTTTTTCAGCATCTAAAGAAAAAATAGCTGTTTCAATATTTTTAAAATACGAATACTCTATTACATTATATAATCTGCGAGTGTTTGTGTTCGAGTGTCTTCCTTTTATGAATCCGGTTTGGTCTGGATGTATAATAACAGGAGTTATCTTCTCTAGTCTTTTTGATAAGACTTTACAAATTATTTTAACATCAACATTAATAAGAAAGGCTGTACTGTATTTTAAGTACAGTAGTCCCTCGCTACTTTGCAGTTCGTTTTTCGAAGATTCGCCCTATCATGTTTTATTATTTTTTTAAATAAATTTAAAAAAAAATATATATATATATATATATATATATATATATATATATACTAAAATAAACTACTCCTTAATACTTGTACTACTATTCCTACTTCGCCGTTTTTAACTTACTGCAGGGCTTCAGGGTACGGATCCCCTGCGATAAACGAGGGACTACTGTATGATTTTTGGTTTTGGCTGTTTGTATTGTTTGGAGTTGCTGCTGCTCATAGTACAGTAGTATCGATCACATACAACTTACTAAATATTTGTTTTTTTTGTAAGTATTAGACCAAATCTATCATCCAGTGAAACCATATGGTGCATTATAAAACAAAAAGTGAAAAAGAAGGGTGCTAAACGTTGAAAACCTAAAACCCTGTGTCATCAAAGAACTGTAAAACAATTTCAAGATCATCATAAATGTGCTCAAATGTTCTCAAACACTTTGAGAGTACTGTCTGAAGAGGTGACACAACACAGACAGAAATATGCCTCTGTTCTTATGTTTTTCTTGAGAAATACACAGTGTAAAAAAATCTTTTTTTTTTAAGTATCTAATTTCATTATTTGATGCACTGCTAATGTGGTATGTGCATTTGTACATAATGCTCATAAAATCTGAATATCAGAGCAAATTTTTAAATTACATTTTACAGTCTTAACTATTTTGGAAAGATTTTTACATTGTGTACAAAACATTGCAACATCTTACCTCCAGTGCTGGGCAGCGCTAATCCAAAAATTAGTTCCGCTATTTCTAAAGCACTTATTAATTTATTTAGGTCCGCAATTTCAAAAGCACTAATGTCTTATGCTGGTGAAGATTCTCAGTCGTCCAGGACATGATAAAATCAAAAAAGGCGTTCAATACAGGATCAACTGGACTTTATTTGTTGCAGAAAACAGAAAACTCAGACCGCTACATCGGAGAAACTAAGCAACCTATCCACAAAAGAATGTCCCAACACAGGAGAGCAACCTCCTCTGGACAAAACTCAGCTGTTCACCTCCACCTCACGGACAAGGGTCACTCATTTGAGGACCAGAATGTTCAAATTTTGGACCGAGAGCACAGATGGTTTGAGAGGGGGGTGAAGGAAGCTGTTTATGTTAAGAGAGAAAAACCTTCTCTTAACAGAGGAGGAGGTCTGAGATTTCAACTTTCTAAGACTTATAACTCAGTTTTGGATTTGATTCCGAAACGTTTTACACCGGATGGGAGCAGAGATGTCTTGTCTGTAAATTAGACTAACAAAGTTCTCTGAGTAGCCTCTGTTGTTGGTTGGGAGGTGTTTTTTGTCAATTTACATACAGTTTTGTGTCTTCTACCAGAGACCTCAAGGGAACCCCCTACTGTTAAGGTGTGATCTTTCAATTTACATGTATGTGTTACAAACCCCCTTCTGTTAAGCTGTGATGTGTTGTTTTGTCAATTTAAATAGAATGGGCATGTTATCTCAGGTATGTTGTGGGGTTATTTCAGTTTCCAATTTCATATGTTGGTGCGTGGCATGTCAGCCTGTATAAAACTTCTCGGTCTCACAGCTTCCATTCATTCAGAATTGAAAAAGACTTCTGGACAGAAGTCGAAACGTTTTCTGCAACAAATAAAGTCCAGTTGATCCTGTATTGAACGCCTTTTTTGATTTTACTAATGTCTTATGAAAATTAGGGGAAGCTAATTCTAAACCGTTATTTAAATTCAACAATTGGTAGCCAGCAAGTTATGCAATATTTGCACTAGACTGCCAACTAGCGGTGCATGAACTGTTATACACCTTTATCCTCCCTCTTAACAGCGATTCGCTCAGGATGTCATCTCCTATAATACACCTTTCGCTCATGGTCCAAAAATGTAAAAGTTGTTTAATGTGTTGAGGATTGCTATTTCGGCTGCTTCTTTGTCTTTTTCTTTTGTTTATTGTAGATTTTTCATTAAAAAAGCATCGATAAAGTTATTTTAACTGTTTACTGGAAAACTGAAGCGTTGCAATGCATTATGGTCACATGACGAAAGCAAAGCACGGAACCAAACCTTGCCATGCTGTGTTGCTCCATTTGACCACTAGATGTCTGTCTTCATCAGCATAACAGCTTTAAATAAATTATTTTCATTCATTCAACCTGTATTTTATTTTAATTTTATTTTTAAATAATTTCTGCAGTGTTAATTCAATTAACACTGCAGAATCATTCATGATGTTCAAAAAAGCTTTCAGTGTGTAACTTTTATTACTTTGGTATTTTAGTATGTAGCATTTTTATTTCCATTGCCTCCTTTTTCTGTTGCTTTTATTCTATTTTCAGTGATTTATTACCGGTTTTTATATTTTCTGTCCTGTTAAGCACCTTGGTCAATGCAAGGCATTGTAGGAAGGTGCTATACAAATAAAGTTTATTATTATTATTATAACTTCAATTCAAATGTGACGTGTGCTGCTGACCACTTGACCAGGTCACCCTTGTAAAAGAGATCTCGATCTCAACGGGCTCTACCTGGTAAAATAAAGGTGATTGATTGATTGAAAGACCACATCAACAGTACAGATCAAATTAAAGTTACAGATCAAGTTTTAAAGTGCACTTCCAAGTTGTATCCAAGTTTAATTCATATAAGAGTCAATTAAGCTTACCGTATTCTCCGGTGTATAATACGCACTTTTATTGCTCATTTGAATATCCTGCGTATTATACACCGAAGTGTATTATCTTCCCATAATTTTAGACCCATTTTTAGCTCTGATTCGCCGTTTTTCATTTTGGCCAAAAATGGTGCAGTACCAGTTTCGGCCGCTATGGGCGCTAATGCGCCCTGTAGTCTGTTTAGTCAAACTGTTTAAATTCATGCTGAATAGCAAATGTTATTCCAAAATGTTATTCATGAAGGATTTCTCTTCTCAAACCTGCAGTGAAGATTCAGTGACACTGTTTATCTCATTTTAGTTTGAGCTCAGGACAATCTCCTCAGAAGAGACTTTTGTTTTTGTCCTAATTAATAATCAGATGAATAATATCTGTTTTTGCTATTATCATTAACATAGGTCCCATATGTGACGCTTTAATGACGTTGTTTTAACCAAACCAACAGGTTAACAGTGTTGTGTGTAGTGTTAAGATCAGTTTTTATCATAAAATGCTGACATCTGAAACTAACACTTTATCTTTCTGACAATTTGTAATGTTTGATTCAAATTAAAAGTAATAAAAGTATTACTGTCCCTTCAGGAATAACTCCCAAAAAGTTCATTACTGAGAGCGATCAGAGAAGTGTTTCTGAGGTCACGGTTGTATCACTACAGTTTCAATGGGTTTGGCGCCATCTAGTGGCCATAAAAAAGACTGTCACGGCAGCGCGTATTATACACCGAAGCGTATTATCTAAGGGTTTTTCTGATTTATTTCCAAAAATATGACAAAGCGTATTATACACCGGAGCGTATTATACACCGACGAATACGGTAATTTACTTCAATATTGTTTCAAAAAACAAATAGTACCGTATTTTCCGGATTATTGGTCGCACCGGAATATAGGTCGCAGTGTCCAATTATTGCCAAAAAATTGGAAAAATTCATAAATAGGTCGCACCGGAATATAGGTCGCACCTACGTCGCCGCCGACGTAACGCGTCATTCACTGCTGACGCGCCACGTGACCGCTGAGTCAACCCGGCAATATGGACCGAGTGTTTAGCTCTGCTGCTAATGTCTGCCAGAAGCTAACAGAAGCTAAACATGAGACGAGTCCGCCTCTCAGAAAACACGAATAAAAAAATCGAATTTTATGTCAAATGTTTTCTATAGACCATCGTTACGTACATTAATGTCTTATAATTTAAACTCTGTAAGCAGAAAAAATATACACCGAGTGGTTTAGAAGTTTTTGATAAGCAAACTGAAGTAAACTGAAATAAAAAAATGAAAAAACACGGGAAGTCCGCCTCTAAGAATATGAATAAAAAATCGAATTTTATGTCAAATGTTTTCTATAGACCATCGTTACGTACATTAATGTCTTATAATTTAAACTCTGTAAGCAGAAAAAATATACACCGAGTGGTTTAGAAGTTTTTGATAAGCAAACTGAAGTAAACTGAAATAAAAAAATGAAAAAACACGGGAAGTCCGCCTCTAAGAATATGAATAAAAAAATCGAATTTTATGTCAAATGTTTTCTATAGACCATCGTTACGTACATTAATGTCTTATAATTTAAACTCTGTAAGCAGAAAAAATATACACCGAGTGGTTTAGAAGTTTTTGATAAGCAAACTGAAGTAAACTGAAATAAAAAAATGAAAAAACACGGGAAGTCCGCCTCTAAGAATATGAATAAAAAATCGAATTTTATGTCAAATGTTTTCTATAGACCATCGTTACGTACATTAATGTCTTATAATTTAAACTCTGTAAGCAGAAAAAATATACACCGAGTGGTTTTGAAGCTATTTCTAACATACCGGTAAACAGAATAACAGCCACGAGCTAACAAAAAGCTAAGCTAAAAGATTTTTTTTTTTTTATCTCAAACATCTAATAAAGCTACCGGTACTCACTTGTAAACGTCCACACTGTGATTCCATTCTGTAAGTTTCAGAAAAATCCGCTGAGTGGTTCTTGACTTATCTTGCAAAAAAAACGGCTAAGAAACACAAAGCTAACAGAGCTACATCCAGGCCAGCAGGCACACAGTCAGTACGAGCACAGGAGCCGTTTTTGGGACACCTGACTGGAAACCATACGGTCTTCTTCTTCTTGGGTCGGTGTACTCTGGAAGTGGTACTGCACAGCGCCACAGCGCCCCTAGTGGCCGAAAGTGGTACTGCACAATTTTTCTGTTAAAGTGAAACAGGCTGATATCTGAGTCAAAAATTGGTCTAAAAATATGGAAAAAAATCCATAAATAGGTCGCATCGGATTATAGGTCGCAGGCCTTGAAAAAAACATAAAAAGGTGCGACCTATAATCCGAAATTTACGGTAATTTCTTTTTTGTTGCGCAACCCAAAATAAATTAAACCAATTCCAAAGTTCTATAGGCAGTCAACAGATTTAATGAAAAGTAACTAAAATGATCCTAAAAGGATGAAATTACAAAAATCAAAGGATTTATTCAATACTTTACGTATATATATTCTATTCGGCCACAAAATTAACAAAAAGAGAATGATCTTTTAATCACTAAGAACACTTTTAAATCTCAAATACATAAATGGAGTGGGCGTGTCGCAACCGCATTTCTATTTCATAAAAGGAACCCAAATACATAAAACAAACTACTCACCATCGAGTGGTTGACACAAAACACCCAATACAATCCTCCGGCCGCGTTAATTTGGCTTGATACAGCAGGGTTCTCCCATGATTTATGAAGACACCGAGCACAACCAGCTAGCCACAGTGTTAGCACCCGAGTTCACCTCTGACCCGGAAGATGTCAAGATGGAATAGTCCATTTTTAGTAGAGGGATACAGAAATCGACCGGTTTTTGTATTGCGTTTTTAATTATCATTTTCATTGTAACTATAATTATTTTTATGTTAAATGTACATTAACAAGCAGGAGCAATGTTAAGGATGTAGGTGACTGGCCGGGGCGGGGCCCCTGCTGATTGGGGGCCCCAGGCAACAGCATCATTTGCCTACATGGTAGATCCGCGTCTGTTCTCCCCTCTGCTCCCTCCCCCTCCTACCCTCCCTCCTCTCTGCTCCCTCACCAAGGGGGAAAAAAGTAAACAAGCAGCTACGAGAGCCAGCGTAAGAGCCTGTGAATAAGTTTTTTCGTTTTTACTGATAGATAATTAGTTATTAGCGGTACTGCATTTTAAATAAAAACAGCACAAATCCGCTTATGAATTATAAAAGTTAGTCAATCCGCTGTAACGCTGACAAATTGTTTAGGTCCGCTATAAGCGGATTAGCGCTTTAGCGCTCCCTAGCGGTCTGGCGCCCACCTTTGCTTACCTCTGTGTGCTCTGACGTGTGTCTGAAAGCAGTTGTAATACTTGTACTTCTTCCCACAAACTGCACATACATACGAGCCTGCAGAAAACGATCAAACAAAAAAAGCAATAGTTTCATTAGGAATACAGACAAAATAATTCAGGTACTGCGTTTTTCTGTTACTTCACTGCAACTTAAGACTTCTCAGATAAATGATTCTCTGCAATCCACTTGACTTTATTTCTCTGAAAAGTATTTACCGTAAACATTTTTGTCGTCAAAAAGCTGGAAAGATGGTCTTCTACATCATTTTAATGTTTGGATTTGTGTTGAAAGCTTCAGATTCCAGAGACTTTTCTTTTTACCAGAAGTCATTTGTAACAATGGTGCTAAATTCACTAAACAAAGACGAACATTGTACAGGAGCAACAAAGTAAGGCTATATTTTAGCATTATTATAGATGGTATAAAGCCAGCTTTTAACAATTTATTGTGTACAAGTATGCATCTCGAAAAAATCTGAATAATATTTGAGATTCGCATTCTGAAATGATTGACAAGGAAAATTTAACTTTTTCACAGTGTTCTAATTTTCCGAGGTGCACCTGTATGTGTGTATTCTAAGTCAAGTTGTCACAACACTGGAATTTCAAACTCAACACAAGTACGGTACTTAAAAACATACTATTTTTGATGATGCAAGAAAAATTAATACAAAACAAATTGTTTAAAATCATAAATAATTGTTTGTTCCAAACAAACCTTTTTCATTAGCAGCTGTCATGGTCCTAACAGAAAATAATTGCAGCACAAACACAAACTGATTGAAGGTGAACTACTGGTAGCTAAATTGACTTTATTATTTAAAAAAAATGATATTACCCTGACAGCACTACTAATAATGACATATTTTATAAACAGTTTTTAAAATAATCTATTTCCTGTACTTGTTTTTTTTTTATCTCAAAGTTGTGATTCAGAAGAAAAATTTAAAAGTAAACCTGAAAATTAAAATACATTTTTTTTACTTTGTCAACACAATTATTGAAATCCTTGATGCTTAAACAATTTTTTTCATAAAACAGTTTTTGTAAGCTAAACTGTCCAATATTTGCCAAATCATTTATTAGCAATATAGTTAGGCTGAAAATAATATTAGGAATGTTAACTTGGAAGGTATATATGGTCAAAACAAATGTGTTTTATTTGCTGATGACACCACTTTCTTTTGTTTGGGTGAAGACTTGGAAAATATGTTTGTGATGGTAAAAAATGAGTTCCAAAAGATACAAATTTGGTTTAAACGAAATAAGTTATCATTGAATATTGAGAAAACCAATTTTATGATATTTAGTAAAAAAAAACAACTTTGGATTTTTCTTTTGAAATTGATGGTATTAAGATATGTCGAGTGAATGAGGTAAAGTTTCTGGGTGTAATTATTGATGACAGATTATCTTGGAAACAGCATATATCTATTGTTAAAACTAAAATATCTAAATCAATTGCGGTATTGTATAGAGTAAGGGATTTGTTAAATAATACTGCTTTACACTTGCTTTATAACACGATTATAGTTCCGCATTTAATTTATTGTGTAAATATTTGGGGTACAGCATGTAGGACAACAACTAAGCCTATTTTTATTTTGCAAAAAAAAGCTGTACGAATTATAATGAGGAAATCTTATTGTCATCCTTCGAATACTTTATTTTGTCAATTGAAATCACTCAAGTTTTATGAATTGGTTGATTATAATATTCTTTTACTTATGTATAAGGCCCACACTTCCTCACTACCATCTAACATTCAAACCTATTTTGTGAAAAGGATGAGTTGCTATAATTTAAAGGGAATAGAAATGTTTGTTAAACCTAAGTTTAGAACCAGTTTAAAGGGTAGGTCAACTACAATAAGAGGAATTAATCTTTGGAATGGACTTGAGGACAATGTAAAAAATGTTAAGTCCATACTAATATTCAAGAAAATGATTAAAACTATTTTGTTAAAGAGTTACATTTAGGTTGATTCTAATTTAACAAACTATGTTAGATATTTTGATGTGACTGTATTAGGGCTGGGCCATATCATATCGTTACCGGTAATACCGGTATAAAAAGCTTGCCCGGGCAAAAATCTTATATCATGATATGCTAATTTCATGACGTAATACGTCAGGGCGCACCGCCCCTTAACACCCGAGCGCTTTAAACAACTGCGCACATCCCCTCCAGTCTGTACTGGTGTAAAACGCTAATTAGTTACTGCTAAAATGTTAAAAACAACGCGCGCGCGTCTCAGCTTCTCTCCCCCCCTGCTCTGCAGGCAGACAGCTGTCCCCCCCTCCCCGCTCCGCTCTGAGCAGCCGTGTCCTCGCTGGAAACTGTGTTACAAACACGCGCGGCTCCACAGTCACTCCTGTGATGTTTCTCTGCACGCTCAATAACCTTGCTGGTTTATAGCAGACGTTGCTTTATTGTTTAAGCTGCACAAATACAGACTGCATGATCCTCCACCGCTCCGTTCTCTGACTTTCTTTCACACCCGAACCTGCGCGCCTACGTCACGCTCTCACTGGTGGCGGTGCGTTCACTGGCACTCTGTAATTTACATGCACAGCACTGCTGTATACATTACAACTCCATCAGAGACAGATCCGTTAAAAAAATGAATCAGAGGAATGACACAAACTTCATTTTATTTAGGCTAGTTGTTTTAGGAAACTACACCTGCACTTTAAAAATGTTTGTTATTTAGATTGGAAAAAGTCTGCACAAAATATAGATAAAAAAAACCACCACAAAAACTAAAGTGCAGGTGTAGTTTTACTTGGAGACTAAATACTTTACTAAATAAAGTAATTTCAGTAAAATTACCCCTTGTTGTTTTTAAAAATTTTATATAATACTGCAAAGCAACATGTTAAGTTAATTTTGTCAAATAAATACATTTGATTTTTTTTTTTAGGTTATATCACGAAATTTATCGTTATCGTGATAATACTCTGAAATATCACGATATAATTTTTGAGGCATATCGCCCACCCCTAGACTGTATATCTCTGATGAGACTATATTATTTTGTATTACAAATAAGTATATTTATGTTTGAATTGATTGTTTGAATTGATTGTTTGATAAGGAGCAGATATGATAAGAAATGTTTTCTTCTTCTGCTTCCTTTCATTTTGTTTTGTTTAAATTTTCTTTTTAAATGATTGTCATTGTTTTTAATATGAAATGAATAAAATTATACTAAACTAAAAAAATAAAAACTTTTTTGAGGTGAAAACTTTCATTTGGAGCATATTTTAACAGAGAATTGTTAGAATAAAAACAGTTTACTAAAGATCACCAGATATGAGCTTTATTAAAATCATTGTCTTTGAAAATTAGCACTAGAATATATACCGTACCTACATATAAAAAAAATTGAAACACTTTTCTTCAAGTACCGTATATGAATGGTAATACACAGCCACACACCTATGCATGAGTCTGTGCTCTTCGTTGGAGGAGGAGTACCAAGGGCAAACATACCCTCGGCTGGAGCTCTACGGGGTCCACCTCCACTTGTTCCTCCATTCTTCCCTCCAATGACAACACAGATCTCAGTAGGGTTGACATCTCCAACTTTCCCATTGCTCTTCTCCGATGTCCCGGGTTCTTTCTTTACAGCAATTGGTGGTGGAGTAGTATTGTTGGTTGTTGAGGCATCTGTGGCTGTATTCCCATTCCCACTGTTTGCCTGCTCCTTCCCAGGATTGGGTGCCTCCTGTGCACTCATGACTCCACCTCCTCTGAGCCTGTGTTACTGTTTAAATTATAAAAACAGAGCAACAAGAACTTTATTGTCCATGTCAATAGCAATTTATTTATATAGTGCATAAAATCAACAAAAGTTGACTGAAGTGCTTTACAGTTTAGTCAAATTAAAATGAAAACAATAAGAACAAGAAAATACATCTTGAGTCACTAAGGAAACACAAGAAAGTTAGCAATTAAATACTGTACAACACGCAACAACAAGAAAAAACAGTTCTAACTTGTTCTCAAACTGCCTGGATGAAACACCAGATAAAAAGTATTATCTTGAGCAAAGATTTACAAGTCTCAACAGTCTCAGCAGTCTTTAAATGATCGGATAAACTATTCCACACTTTTGGGGCAGCAAACGCAAAAGCTCAATCACTTCTGGATTTCAGTTTAGATTTAGGGACATCTGGTTGGTAGACCAAAGTGCTCTTACTGGCATGTAGATGTTAAAGGTGCTATGTGTAACTTTCTGTAGAGTGCAGAACTTAGAAAAAAATTTCAACAGGCAAAGCATTTAGATCCCTCTGAAAAAAACTATAGTCCCCTTGCTTCTCTATCAGCATTTATAAAAACACTAAAAACACAGAGTGACCCGTCCTTAACCAGCCAATAAAAACAGAGTTTGTAACCAGCCAATAAAAACAGAGCTTGAATTTGAATCAGCCAATAAAAACAGAGCTTGAATTTGAATTTCAGCAGAGCCTCCCCCTCAGAGGGGGGAGGCCCAGTTATTTTTATTAAATAGTCCATTTGGATTATAATGCTGGCGGCATGGTGGAGCAGTTCGCACAGATGCCGCCTCTCAGTAAGAAGGTCGCCAAATCGAATCCTGGCCAAGAGGCCACACTGAGTGTATGGTAATTTGCATATTCTCTCCATGCATGTGTGGGCTTTCTCTAGGAAGGTACTCCCCACCAACCACAAACATGCACGTTATTGATAACTCTAAAAATTGTCCCTAGGTGTGAGTGAGAGAATGAATGGTTGTTTGTCTTGTTTGTCTCTATGTGGCCCTGAGATGGACTTGCGACCTGTCCAGGGTGTCCCCCGCCTCTCGCAGAGTGACTGCTGGATATGGGAACCAGTGACCTCCGTGATCCAAAAAGGAAGAAGCAGGTAAAGATAATAGATGGATGGATTTATAATGCAATCTTACAAAGAAACAATGATTACATCACAATACAAATCCTAAAATAATCATCTGGTTATTGCTTAGATAATGTTGCAAATAATGTGGTTTCAGGTGATGTCTAAAAAAGTGTCATCTACAGTTGATATAATGGAGAAATGTTGGTTGTGAAACATTTAACAAAAGAGAAACTTGTGAAATTTTTTGTAATCTGGAAAGTCCAACTAAAGCAAAAATGTGCATTTACTAATTTCCAAGGTTGTGAAATTATCAGTGTGGATGCTGTTAAGCAATCAGGACCGAAACAGGATCAATTTTAGGGTGATAGGGTCAAAGATCAGGGTCAATTTCACCCCTTTCTTTACATTGCTAGAATTGGATTTATATTTTGAACTAATTAACAAAGACATTTTAAACTTCTCAGCTGGACACCTCATTGGTCAACAATTTGATAAATGTTAAGTAAAGACATGTTACTTCAGAGATGGACACCATGTGGGTAAACAAAGATCCCTAGTACTTATTAAAGGGGACCACACATGCAAAATTCACTTTTTAATGTTTTTTTACTAAACTTTGGGTATTTACTTCATAAAAAAACAGTCCTTGTGCCAAAAAAATGCACCCAGTGGTTTATTTACTCTAAGTAGATTTATTTATTTTTGATAAATACACCAGGATTCACACTTCCTGCATTTATTGACGTCACAAGCCGCCAGCCAATCAGATCAAACCTGAGTCCAGCCCCTCACCTAGCAACCCCTGGTTAGGCTCAACCCACTTCTGTATTAAACACATGACTGTTGTTTTTCATGATTTCATCTCATCTTTTGTTTATATGTTCTTAATTTCATGTGTACAGCACTTTGTTGCAGCTGTGTTTTTTTAAATGGCTTTATAAATAAAGTATAATTGTTATTTTTATGTTTTAGTTCAATTTTTAGTGTATTTGCGATCGCTGCCAACGCGCAGCCGGCAAAAATTAAACGAGCGGACCACAGGCGGAAGGACCGGGTTCGACGGGACCCTCTTCCGGCGCGATGGAGCGGAGCTTCAACTGTACAGCCTTGCAGCAGCCTCGCAGCAGGCTCGCAGCAAGAGGACCTTCTCCTTACAGATTAATTTACGGGAGACACTTGGTGAACTTTGTGTTGTCTTCACTGGAACAGCGATAACTCCCAAAATCTCATCGCGTGCAACGAGCGGAGCTGGCGAAAACCGGAAGAGGAACAAGCTAACATTAGCTTCGGATTCGGGTGGTCTAATGCTAAAAGGAGCAGCAAACTGCGGCGCGCTCAGACGGGTTTCGGTAAGTTATCTTAAGCTAACACTAACAGTAAGTCAAATGAGTAATAAAAAAAGAGCTAATTTTAAAACAACAACACATTACAGATACTGGCTGTTACAGAGGGCGTGAACAGATCGTTGAAGGGCGTGGACTTCAAGAAACCGGTCGTTCAAAACGAAAGTTAAAAATGGCAGAATTAAAAAGGGTATAATTGATTATCTAATAATTATTTTGTGCATTAAATTGAAGGAATAGGGTCTGGATATCCCACAGAAATACCATAAAAATTTAAAAAATACATCTGAGGTCCCCTTTAAGGTCATGGAGTCAAAGGTCAAGGTCACTCCTTTCTTCGAATCACTCTAAATTGGGAACCCGCAGCCATCAGCATTCACTCTGTATTTTCACAGGAAATGCAATTTCTCTATTTATAACTTACCGGTAATTTAAACTACAGTTGTACTTTAATGTTTTTGCCGTCTTTTGGGTCAGAAAAAAAAAGGCACATTCACTGTTTACAGAACAGTGTTGAATTTTGCATCCAAGTGACACGTGAGGTCAAAAAGTTAGTTCAACATTTTCCAACTTAGAAAAGTGAATTCTTGAAATGGCTGAAATTCCACTTTAACTATACAGTATTCTGTTATCTTTAAAAACAATTTTAAATGTTGGTAAGAGGAGATTTATTTCATTTAGGATCATTTGTGGAAAATCCTTGTAAGAGTAAGTCTTGTTTATACTGTATCTACGGTATGATGGTTTAGAGTCCACAGTAATATGTAATCAGAATTGCTGTTTTACACTTTTGAATGTTTTTGGAATTACTTTGGAAAACATCCCCACTGACATGCAGAACATTTTTTTCAGTTAAATAATCATGAAAACATACAAAAAAAGAACAAAACTATTAACTTATTATAATTTAATATTATAAAGTAACACTTTTTTGTACTAAAGTATGCAACTCTGCGCTGAGGTTAAATTGTAGTGAAACCCATAAAACTGTAAGAGATTAATGGTATACTTATGAAATGAATAACTGCAGACACATGATACACAGCAAGGTTATGAAAACACTTCAATGAAATACCTAGCTTCATCTTTAAAATGTATGGTACTCTGGGAAAACATGTTCTATTTGAAGAGAAAAACAACCAGGTTTAAAGGTATTGTGACACGATGTTGGAAAATTGCATATTTGTCACAACATATATATCTTATATCATTCAGCTCTGTTCGTTTTTGCAAAATAAATTATAAATATATTAAAACTTCATTCCAAGTTATGGTAGTTTTTTCTCTGGGACACGCCCCTAAAAATCCACGCATTTCCACAAAACGTCATTGTGATGTGCATGTGGGCATAAGGCAGAGCCTTGCCCGTTTGTTTGGTGTGTTAACTGCTTTCCATACAGATTCATTTCCTGAAAGATCGCCTCTTTTTTTGTGTGTGTAACTTGAAAAATGCCGTCACGTTGTAGCGCATTTGTGTGTTCTAATATCAGCAGTGAACAAGTGAGCCTTCACAAATTCCCAAAAGATGAGAAACTTTGCCTAGAATGGACAAGTACAGAGAACGAGGGACCGATGGGTTCCTACGAAGAGTCGTATTTCTGCAGCGACCATTTTACTGCCAATTGTTTTCAGGAAAGACCTGGTATAAAAGAATCTTTAGGATTACCAGTAAGATTCTAGCCTGGCCCTCGCCTTCCTGCACAGCTCCGCTCAATTCTCATTTCCCTTCACTGCACAGTCTGGGACTTTACCCGCCCACAAGGATTTGTCCAGTAGATTTTTGTTCGGACCAATCAGAGAACAGAAGGGGCGGAGTTTTGGACCCTAACCCACGCCCCCACCTGTCCCAGCGCGCAGAGCCCTATAAAAGGCTCTGCCAGCGCTCAGTCAGCGAGCAGCGGCATGTTCTCATTCAAAAGATGCAAAGCGATGCAGATATGTGACACAAATTTATTAATTTCCCCTTCTTAATCCCTTATCTGGAGTTTTCTTTTGGTTTTTTCCCCCAAAAGTTAAGTAATCGCTCCTTCTCCTCCACCCTCCTGCTGAGTAAAATGAGAGAGACAGCAGGCTCAATTCGTTGCTGTAAAATGAACACGGAAATGCCTCAGGTTGTCACGAGAAATAAACTCGGGTTTTAGTTGCTGAGCGAGTCCCATCAGATTTTCTGGTGTTTTGGTGAGCTGGACCAGCGATCCATGGTTTGATTTTATTGTATTAAAACGTTTTATAACATATGATATAAACACAGAATTTGCGCAGCAAGAGAAACGCTGCAGAGGGGGCGGAGCAGTTGTCAGTCAAGTTCAGCTGCTGAACTTCAGCAGAGGGGGGTGGCTGAGGGGAGGGAGCAGAATGGTTTCCCTGTTCAAATTATCCAATGGTTTTGTTCCTAATCAGAGGCCAACGCCTCCAGCAAGAAACGGTTTTCAATGGGAAAATTCCAGACCCTTGTGTGAAGCGAAGTGAAGCACAGGGTATGGTTTCAACCAGGCTAGTAAGATTCAGAAGACTTTTAAAACCGGATGCTATTCCTACTATTTTTAAAAGAAAATCTACAGAAGAAAGTGCCACAGGAGCTACCACGTCAAAACAACGCAGGGAAGCTACCGTCGGAAAACTGTCCAGGAAAAGAGTAAAGCCCCCAGTATACCTGTGCGTACTGCCTATACCCCCCTGTACGACGTACGTACGCTGTGGCAAAAGCGTAGCCCCCGCGTAGCCCCTCGGGCACGAACGCGCAAAGCTCTTTTTTTATGACTGCGCACGCTTGCGCGGTGTCTGACCATAAACTTCCCCGGCGCCGGACTGTTTTGTATAATAATAATAATAATAATGTCTATTCCTGTCATCTGCATATGTTCCCATACACAGACGAAATTCGTCTCTGCATTTAACCCAACCACCTACCAGGTGGTGCAGTGAGCAGCCCGAAAGCGCCCGGGGAGCTGGAGAAATAGGTGTGCACTCATAGACACCCCAAGCTGGGTAGTGGCCGGGGCGCGAACCCGCGACCTTCGGATCCGTAGTCAAAAGCCCTGCCACTAGACCATCTTGGCTGTTACACAAATGAATTAAATTCCTCTTCTTTATCGCTGATCGGGCCTTTTCTTTAGTTTTTTTGCCAAAAGTCAAGTAATCGATTCTTCCTCCGTTCACTCGATGACTGAAATGAATTAATTCAGGTCCTACCTGGCTGCGGGAGGTTTTATATATTTCCTGGTGGGCTGTGGGTTGCAGGAAAAGCGCTCCCTGTTATTATTTTTATTTCTTAGAACTTTTTATAACATATAAAGTAGAAACACCCGCAGCAGAACACCGCAGCGGGCTGCTCATGATGAGTTCTCGAGTTTTCACACTGAGCTGTCAATCATTTCAGTAGGCGTGTCAGCAAGTGACCAATCAGCGACCTCAGTTTGTCCCCTCTGCGCGCAGCTGCAGAGGGGACAGCTACAGCTGCTCACAGTACAACAAGGATTTGGAGCGAAAACGCGAGCATTTAACGTGAGAACGTATAACAGCGAACGCATGCGCACAAAATGCGCGCGTAGAGTGGCGTCCAGGTAGGACGCTGAGGTCTACTGGACCCTATAGTCTTTGTATAAACATAATCGGAGGTGTGTACTGTTTTAGATGATAAACTATATATTTAACGTGAGCTCATGTTGTTTTACTTTATATACTGTGAGTGTATAAAGCCAATTATCACGGAGGATTCTTCATGTGCGATGCTAAAAAAAAATTAGCCGAGATAAAATCAGGAGCAAACACACGTTGCTTGTTATGTATTTTTAAATTATGTCTTCGCAATCAAGTAACATCAGTAAGTTTTTTTATTCAGGGAGGGTTTATTAATGAGAGTTTTGGATGATTTACTGTCTTAAAATGATAGATCTCAAACGCGATCGGGCCTCTGTTAGCTTAGCCCAAGAACAAAGAAGCCACATCACGAAGCTATCCTCACTTAGCTACTGTGTATGAAATAAACCGTGTCTAAATCACTTTTCAATTGATCGAGTGTCCAATAACTGTATAGGATGAATAATAACCCTTCGATTGCTTTAATACATTCATGTACTAACAATAGGTTGTGTTTGTTCGACATGCTCCGCCATTATTATTTACATGCGCGTTGAGCAGCGGCTTCCCACGGGCACGTCACAATGACGTTTTGCGGAAGTGCGCAGATTTTTAGGGGCGTGTCCCAGAGACATGAAATGTCCATCCAGTACCATTTTTATAACCTGAAATGTGTAAACACAAGCGATTTAAGCAAAGATATGTGGCAGAGTTTATATCAACATATTCAGCCAGTTCTCTTTTTATGGTTAGTCCGAGCTGTGTTTCACACTATGCGTGTACTTGTTAATATTCTTATATTATTGTGTGGGATTTATAAAAGGGTAATAAATAAAAATAAATAAAATATAAACACAACACTTTTGTTTTTGCTCCTATTTTTCATGAGCTGAACTCAAAGATCTATGACTTTTTATATGTACACAATAAGCCTTTTCTCTCAAATACAGGTGGTCCCCGAGTTACGACGCAGTTCCGTTCCTACGCCCGTTCGTAACTCGAAAATTGTCATAAGTCGGAAAATACGTCCAAACGGCACCTCATACATGCACCTCATACGTCCAAACGGCACCTCATACATACAAACGGCACCTCATACATACAGTACTGTATTTTTACCAAGCACTTAACCTATCCTAACACATTACCCTACATAATTATAAAAAAAACATACATTCGGAGCCATAATGAAGGGAAAAAAGAGTTAATTTCTTGGGAGCTGGTGAGCTCTGCAGCTTCACGAGGTCCACAGCGTTTACAGCAACGTCTGTTAGCATGTTAGCTCGTTGCTCAGCTGTAGCCGCTCTGCCTTGTAAACCTCCGCTCCAAACAATAAGGTCTCCTGTATTTCCACGCACGGTCCAGCGGTCCAGTTTTACAGTAAGGTCTGCTCCGGTCTGCCTGTCGAAACAATGAGGTCTCCCGCTCCTGTAAGTTTCCACTGTGCACGTCAAGCTCCCCCTCCCTCCGGAAACTGCTGGAAACTGCGTAAATCGGCTTCAAAATAATAATAATAATAATAATAATACTTTATTTATAAAGCCATTTAAAACAACCACAGCTGCAACAAAGTGCTGTACACATAAAATCAAGAACATTTAAACACATAAAATAAGATTTTTCCAAAAATAATAAAAAAAAATTAATGAGATGCGTGAAGTAACCCCGAAATGTCGTAAGTCGAGGCCGTCGTAAGTCGAGGACTACCTGTATTCTTCACACATTTGTGTAAATCTGTGTTAGTGAGCACTTCTCTTTTGCCGAGATAATCCATCCATCTCACAGGTGTGGTGTATCAAGATGCTGATTAGACAGCATGATTATTGTACAGGTCAGCATTAGGCTGACCACAATAAAAGGCCACGCTAAAATGTGCAGTTTTATCACACAGCACAATGCCACCAATGTCACAAGTTCTGAGGAAGCATGCAATTCGCATGCTGACTGCAAGAACGTCCATGTTCAGAGAATTTGGCAGTACATCCAACGGGCCTCACAAGTGCAGGCCATGTGTAACCACACTAGTCGCTGTGTTTGTTGTCCAAAATATACACCTGCCCATACCATAACCCTGCTGCCACCTTGGGTCATTCGATTCACAATGTTAACATAAGCAAACCGCTCACCCGCATGACACCATGCAGTCTGCCATCTGCCCTGTATAGTAAAAACCAGGGTTCATCAATGAAGAGATCCCCTCCCCCATGTCATCAGATGTGAGCATTTGCCCACTCAAGTTGGTTATGATGACAAATTGCAGTGAGCTGGAGACCCCGATGAGGATGACGAGCATGCAGATGAGCTTCTGAGATGGTTTCTGACAGTATGTGCAGAAATTCTTTGGTTATGCAAATCGATCGTTGCAGCAACTAAGTAAGTGGCTGGTCCCAGATGATCTCGAAGGTGAAGATGCTGGATGTGGAGGTCCTGGGCTGGTGTGGTTGCATGTGGTCTGCGGTTGTGAAGCCGGTTGGATGTACTGCCAAATTATCTCAAACTTCTTTGGAGAGGGCTTATGGTAGAGAAATGAACATTCCTGCCATCAGCAGGTCAACTGCACGCTCCCTCAAAACCTGCAACATCTGTGGCATTGTGCTGTGTGATAAAAATGCACATTTTGGAGCCTTTTATTGTGGTCAGCCTAACGCCAAAAATACACTACATGCGTTCCGGCTCCGCCCCGCTCCGGTCCGACCTCCGCAGCAAATACGCACCCATTATAATCAATGACAGAATTTACACTGGCTCCGCACGGCGGCGGCGAGCTGCGGAGAGCGGACGGCAGTCCGTCAAAATTAGAAATTTTTCTATTTCTGCCGGATGCCGGAGCTGTGCCGGAGTCAACTTTTGAAGATTACGTCGCACCAACAGGAAAAGGAACGAGCACAACTTCCGTATTTACAAAATAAAATCACCACGGGCGGACTAATCCTAGCTCTATACGGATTTATTTGTACAAAAATGCTGTCAAACTATCATTTATGACTACGCCTACAAACGCAATACAAGAAATAAAAAGAAATACAAGAAATAAATAAAGTATTTTATTCTGAAATGTAATACATCACTTCCTGTTGCTCAAACCATGTCCTGTAGCTCATTTACGAGAGAATATCAAGGCAGCAGTATCTACAGTTGTTCTCCTTCTTCCACCGAGTGAATTGTTTTGTTCTGACTTACTTATTTATCACTTGATTTATCGCGCGATCTCGCAATTCCCGCGCATGCGTCTCGGAGCGGCGCATCCACTCGGACCTGAGCTGAGCGCAGGTAATGGAAATTGGACTCGCACAGCTGCGACCTGCGGAGCGGGGCGGAGTGGAGCCGCGTGTAGTGTATTTTTGGCGTTAGGCACACCTATAATCATGCTGTCTAACCAGCATCTTGATATGCCACACACCTGTGAGGAGGATGGATTATCTCGGCAAAGAAGAAGTGCTCACTAACAGATTTCCACAAATTTGTGAATATTTTGAGAAAAAAACCAAGTGTGTACATACAGAAGTCAGATCTTTGAGTTCAGCTCATGAAAAATTAGAGCAAAAACAAATGTTTTGCATTTTTATTTTGGTTCAGTATACTAAGGTTGGGTTAACAAGAATAACAGCCACAAGAACATACGTTCTTTACTAATTTTATTTTAAATAATCAGATAGTATTTGGGGAAAACACAGTACTGTACTGTAGTCAATTAACCATTGTTCTTCCAACCTGCTGAATGTGTCTTATTTTAAAACTGCACATTTGACCAGAGCTCTGTAAGCTCTGAATGTTCAGCAGACTGGAAAAAGAGTCCAGATATAAATACAAATTTGTTTGAGACTCATGAAAATATTTCCACTCTGTAGGGATTAAAAATAGGAATTTGCTAAAACGGGGGGGATGAATGAAAGGAGGGATGGGGTGGGGGTAGTCAGTTCAATCTCTGCTTTGACTTCATGTTTATATTATCCAGAGAGTGGGTGTTGAGTTTGACCAAAACCTGTTTCACACTGGTGCTTTGCATTCCCCATTTCTTTAATCAAATGCAAACTTTTCTGTCCTCTGTAATAAATGTCTTCCAAGATGGTGTATGACCAGCGATTTCAAAAAGCAATAATGCAGAAAAATGGATAAACTCCACCACCCCTCTCTCTCTTTCACACACTCATACTTCACGCACACACACACACACACACACACACATGCGAGACGCTAAAAAGAAAAAGGAAAAAAACTGTGTCGTCTAGTAAAATTCCATCAGCATACACTAAAAAAAAAACATAAAACCTTTTCAATCTATATGTTAATGCCATGAATTAAAATTTAATAACAAGAGATATTGAAAAGCAGACTTGAATTATACAAAACTAAATCCTAAAAGATCAGGCCCCTAAAATTAGAAATTCAGGGCTGCATCCGGATTGCTGCTAAACCCTTGTAGGCTGGCAGATTAAATTTTTGATGAAAATCAAAATTACACTGCACGCTGACGCAGGCGCAGCAAACCTGGCACTATTGTGATTTATGGATTCATTAAACCCGCGGGAGTTTCACCCCCTCTCCTTTTCGCTCAAAGAAATGAGATTTGCTTTGCTGAAAATTTGTATTTTCAGAAAAGCTACTCAGGCTCCGCTCTACCTACAGAAAAGGTCATAAAAATATATAACCACTGCACGTAAACAGGCCTAATTTTCATTGCTGCAGCAACTGAACATCACTATGCATTATTCATGAAAGCAATAAGGTTCATTTTTTACAAAGGAAGTAATAAAAAAAAATGCAGAATGCACAGATTTTTTTAATGCAGTACTTTCAACCTCTGAAAAGCCATTCCCTTGAGACTAATTTAACTGAAGATATTTTCAGACATTTTCTAGATGCCACTATGGAGGAAAAACAAGAACATAGGATGTTCACTCTGCTTAGGAGAGATGTAAGATTTTCAGACATGTTTAAGAATCAAACTGTAACAGTGTGCTAAAATAAAGACAACCTCAAATTTGCTGCTTTCACTTAAAATAGCAAGTGAACTCTCTCGCAAGCTAACAGGAACTACATTTTAAAACCTTTAAAGGGGCAGTGATATAATCCACCACCATCTTGTGTTTCTTACGAGTCCAGCGAGACAAACTTTCATTTAATCTGAACTACTAGCTTTAAAAAGGCCAACCACAGAAAAGCTTTTATTTAAAGTACTAAAAAAACCTCTAACTGCTTTTATTTTACATACAAAGCAACTAAAAGGTGAACTTCGTAAAAATATATATTTTGAGAATACAGTATGTGTGTTTGAAAATGTGGTTAGTTTTATTTAACTTAAATGCATAAATTAAGAAAAAAGGTAGACTTTCTGTCTTATGTTTTTTTTCTTCTCTTCCCTAAATTCAATGCGTCTGTTAGACAAGCTCCTTTACTTGGAAATATTGAGTTAGTTTCATGTTATATGAACTCGTTTCAGGCCGTAGTATTCATTGATAATGAAGGTAAACAAAGTTATTTATATCACAGTCAGTTCTCTATCAATTCTCACACAAAAAACAAACAATTTTTTCTCTTATTTCTTCAGTTTGTTGTTCTCTCCTAACCTTGTTCATAAATATAAGGTTGCAAATCCACCATATGAACAGGCTATCCCATTTTGATCTATCTATAATTGAAAAGTTCTGCATAAATGTGTTATTCTAACAATTAAACAAGTCAAAACTTGGCTATTATCCTTCAAGCCAAGTAACAATTTTGTACTACCGTACTCATACAGATGTCAAATAGCTTATTGCTTTAGCTTTAGCATCTGTTTACCTTAGGGATGCATGATATTATCAGCATGATATTGGCCAATATTAGCGATAAAGTTAAATATCAGACATCGGCCATTCCATCAATTTAACTCACTAATATAAAAGGCTTTTGTTTTAAGTTAATTTTCAATTTAGGAAACTGTCAAGTATATCTATTAATGCACTACCACTTGTGCACTTTTCACTTGTTAACAGCTTGAGTTTAGATTTGTGGTCAAATTACAAATTTGCACTTTTTGAGTGTTGTCATTGTGTTAGAGAGAGTAAATGTCATGAATAAATTTGACATTAAACCAAGTTGAAGTGTTACATCATTTTCAGCCCCCTTTTTGGCATCTGTAGCAGGCTAAATTGACAAAGACCATGCAGAATAATGTAGTATTTTAATTCCACAGCAGAAAAAGCTATGTAGTCTCTGTAAGTACCGTATGTAGATCTAGGGGGAAAAATATTGGTATCGGTTATCAGCCAAAAATCCAATATCAGGCATCCCTAGTTTATGTTATTGTGGAGCACATATATAAACTTGTTTTACCACGAAAACTACTGTATGCTTTTAGCTGTAAGTTAACTTGCAAGTTGCCCATTTAAATGAATAAACCAAATCAGCATTATTCACAACAGTTTTATAACTTATTGCTTGTTATTTACATTATTCTGCCCCCTAATAAACTGAGCGCACTGGTTGGCTTCTCGTGAGTTCTGTACTTGAACTAAAACTCCTGCATTTTGAATAGAGTTTGCAAGCAAAGGTCAGAATTTTGCACACCTACCTCACACTTTTTCCCCCCACAAGCTCTTTGAACGGAATGAATAAAGATTTTGAAGGTCAGCATTAAAATTACCCACAGAAAAAATGGCCTCTGTAGTTTCCTTTCACATTAAAATAAAAGCAAGCCAGGCAGGATGGGAAACTGTTTGGCGTCTGCAGGATTAATATAAACAGTAGAGGCACTAGTTGTGATTGTTTTTCCTGCCCTCAAATTATGCTGACATATTATTTCTTTCTCCCAGTGCTGTAAAGTTCATTGTGAATAATTCTTTTTTTTCCCTCCCTCTCTACAGTATTACAGAATTTCAGTGTTTAAATACAAAAACACAGGCAACACTTAATCTAGGAAGACAAATAAATTAAAAAATGCAGATTTATAGAGATGACTACATCTATTAATACCACATAAAATGAAAGAGTTTCTGAAAATGTAACATGCATTTATGAGGAAGAATTTAAAGCATTATTATTGGCCATAATAAACAAACAAAAAACATCCTGCAAACTAAAACTAATTCTAAATACGTAAGTACAACCCAACACTAAACAAAAACAACAAAACAATCTCGTTAACACCCTGATGCATGCTCAATAATCCAGGTAGAAAAATCCAAAAAAGCTAAGTCTGGTCCTCTGGAAAATCTCGTTAACATTTTCTAATTCTGTTTTTTAAATGTCTGCCTACAGGTGGCGCTATTGGCGTCTAAAAATCCTCTATCGTTTAAAAAAAAATATGTCATAAAAATAAACGCCGAAAAATGTGTCGGTAATAATAATAATAATAATAATAATAATAATAATAAATTTAAAAAACGACGCCATTTCATCTACATTTACGGTGAAGATTAAAAACGATGAGAAAAAAAAATGTCGGCGCCGTGAAAACTGCCAGAGGAAGCAACTCTCCAGCTTCAGCTCCAAATTTAAAGGGAAAAAAAAGAATCACAAAACATGGCTGCAGGAGGTTTTCTTCTGTTTCAGATTGTTCTTCCCCCTCATCGTCATTTATTGCGATAAAAGAGCGTTTTTCTGCTGTGTGGACGAACTAGACGAAGAGGCGGCAGCTCCACTGCAAACTTTATTACTAAGAATTTTCAAAAATGTATAAAAGAATAGCAGGTTATTTGCTTCAAAGCCGTTATTAACCTGATATAATGGTGAGCAAAAAATAGTGCGAGGAGACTGCCTGGTCTCATCGTGAAAATGGCAGGTTGGAAATTCACATCCGTTACTTTAAATTTCTAAAAATTTGGGATTTTAAAATGAAAAAAAAAAAAAAAAACAATTTGACATACCTCCAAATGCGATGTAGCTCATGCGAAACAGGCTCCTGCTGCAGAAATTCTTCCTCCTCCCCGACTAGAGGTGACTGCACTAAACTGCTTCCTCCAAAAAAAAAAAAAAAAAAAATTGTGAATTAGTTATGAGAATTTTCCAACGGTTAAAAAAAAAAATCAGCGCAGCGGTTTTTTTCCTCCGCCTCGACTCGCTTCGTTACATTTTTAGTAAAAGCGTAATGGCGTGTTGTTACAAAATTGTCGAGCTTTTTTTTTTTAGGCTTTTCGTGCCTTGAACAGAGGAGGTTTGTGTTGCCTTTTCCTCCTGTGAAAAATTTCGTCCGCCATATACAAGGGCAGATTCAAATTGCAGCTCTGGCCTGAATATTATCTGGCATGAAAAAAAAAAAATGAAAAAAAAACGACGAAGAAGAAAGAAAGAAAAAAACGCATGTAAGGAAAAAAATATGTTGGCCGACAATAAAGTTACACGGAGATACAAACAGACAAACGATGGAAACATTAAAAGTATAACTTATTTGTTTTAAATTTACTAACTAACAGTAAGTAATTATTTAAAGAGCAATCATTAAATACTTTTATTTGCAACAAATAAGATCTTAAATGGATAATGTGTATATTACTCACAGTAGTGTCTTTTTTTTGTTTTGTTTTCTACATTCGCTTTATACGGTAATCTAGCTGTTACTTTTTTGCCATCTTATTTTAATTTGGAAAAAAAAAATCTGTATGCCTCTTTTATGATTATCTATTGTTGTCGTTGTTGTCCACTGTTGTCATCATTCTTTGTTGAAATCAGGTCTCGCTTGTTCATTCAACCTTTACTTAGTCCGGTTAATCTCATTGAGCCTCGAGGACTCATTTACAAGAGAGACCTGTCTACAAACAAAGAATGATGACAACAGCAACAGTAGAATTTCCTTAAACAATCATAAGAGAGAAATACAGATTTTTTAACACGTTAAAACAAAGATATCAAAGTAGCAAAACAGACAAGATTATAAGACAATGTAGAAAATCAAAAACAGGAACATGTCTGCATTGGTTTTTGCCAGGATTCCAACAGATTCTTAAAACCATTTAGAGAGGTCAAGGTCGAGAGCTTCAGATCTTTTTGTAAGATATTCCAGGAAGCAGGAGCGGAGTAGGAGAAGGCCCTTTTTCCAAGTTCAGTCCTCACTGACGGAACACTGCAGGTAATCATGTCCTGAGAGCGCACACTGTAGCTGCACTCACGCAAAGACATGTAGGAGGAGATGTATGAGGGCAGCAGACCAAGAAGTGATTTAAAGATGAAAATGTACCAGTGGAAGAGTCTGCGTGAGGTTAATGATGTCCAGTTAACCAGTGAATACAGGGTGCAGTGGTGGGTACGATAATCACAGCCAGTTATGAATCTTAGTGCACCATGATAGACAACATCCAACATCCGCAGGGTGCTTGTAGGAGCATTCATGTAGATAATGTCACCGTAATCAATGGAGGGAAGGAAAGTCAGGCGTTTCCTAGCATTCAGTGTTAGACATGATCTGTTTCTGAAAAAGAAACCCAGTTTAACTTTCTTACTATGTTTTCCACGTGGAGTTTAAAAGAGAGATGTGAATCAACCAGGATACCCAGATATTTATATGAATCAACAAACTCAATAGGGACAAATGAAGTGAAAATGATGTTTACCTAAACTATTCTTTCTCGTCATCTTGATTTTCAACATATTTAAACATATATAAAGTGGAAAAACTGTGATATTTTGGTAAACTGAGCCAATAGAATAATAGTTTAACCAGCCTGTTAGCCTATAGTTGTCAATCTGGACAAACATTTATTGTGCGTCATTTTCTCTTTGAACTTTTATAAGAATGTACAAGCTGTTGAGAAATTGTTTACAATGCATGAACAATTTATAACACAAATATTCTAAATATGCAATAGCAATTATGTGTGCATAAAACAAAATACAGGCACTTTTTTTTGTGAGGGTAGTTTTATTGTAAAATGATACTGCCATATTTGCAATTTTGAATAAAAAATAATAGGGTTATTTCTTATTTCTCAACCTCATTAAAACAATATTATTTTTATATTTTTTCTGTCACTGTACTCATATAATCAGAGATTATTACCTCAATAAATGAATTAAATCCACTGACATAAAAGGCACGTATGTAGAGCAAGTTTTTGGTTGGCCAACAAATTTTGAATTGAAAATCTTACACCAGAAAATTCTTTTTTTTCTTTCTTTTTTTTTCTTTTGTAAATGTTGAAGTCAGGGTTTTATATTAAATTCATTATGTAAATGGGTTTAATTTAAATGTGCATTAACATTAAATGCACAACACTCATGATATTATTCACCCGCCTCAAGTATTTCCAATAGCATCTCAGATGCATTATAAGTAAACTACCGGTAGTATTATCCTAAAAATGTTATTGTTACGTGGCAATAATCAAAATTCAGGCAATTTTGTTTATTTTGGGGCATTTTTCTTCTGTCAATACTCAGTTAATATACTCATGTGAGGGCAACATTTACTTTTTATTTATAGAATCACATTAGGCAAAATATGTTCAGCCAATTTCTAATATCATAGATCAAAAAGTAGATACCATTGTCTAAGATTGGAATAATATTTTTAAAAAGTTAGTTTTCGAAATTAATCCTTGCTGAGCCAGTAATTCATTCAGGTCTGCTGCAGTTATAGTTAGTGTCCAGCAGAGGGCAGTCACGTACCATTGTCTAAGATTGGAATAATATTTTTAAAAAGTTAGTTTTCGAAATTAATCCTTGCTGAGCCAGTAATTCATTCAGGTCTGCTGCAGTTATAGTTAGTGTCCAGCAGAGGGCAGTCACGTACCGAGTTAAAGCCAGTGCTTCTGTCCAGTGGTCAGTGAGTTCACTTGTGAATGTGCACCAGTACTTTAGAATAGAATAGAATAGAATAGAATAGAATAGAATAGAATAGAATAGAATAGAATAGGTGTAACCCTGATTGTCTCAGCAACAACGTAACAGGCAAATCAAAACATGTACTGTAGATGTACACATAGGTAAAAATATAAAATCAAAAAATATGAATAACAGACTGTACAGTAAGGGCAAATTTACAGCATAAGAAAAATACTGTGCACTTGTTAAAAATTGCCTACAATTGCATTCAAAGAAATGTGCAGCTAAATAGGATAATTGGACGAATGTGCATGTGTATTTTTGCAAAGAAAAATACACACTCAATGAGATTTACCTGACTAAATAAAGGTTGAATGAATGAATGAATGAACATGCACAAAATAAGTGACAGCAGGGATGTAAACACTTATTGAGTTTGTTGTGGTGCTTGTTATAAAAGTCTGACAGCTGCTGAGAGGAAGGACCTGTGATAATGTTCTTTTGTGCACCTGCAGCAGCCTGTCACCAAAGGAGCTCTCCAGTTCTGCAACAGCTTCATGCATGGAGTGGAAGACATTGTCCAACAGTACTTTTGTTTTTGCCACAGTTCTTCTGCCTCCCACCACCTGCACTGGGTTGAGGGGACATCCCAGGAGAGAACTAGTCTTCCTGATGAGCTTATCTAACAGCTTTCTCTCAGCTGTAGAGAAGCTGCTGCTTCACCATG
>JBBPBX010015866.1:36161-48871 GCA_038048925.1 Garcialebias charrua
CTGAAGGTTAGCCTGGTCTTCTCTTCTTTCCTTTTCTGGAAAAGATTCTTTCAGATGGCAGAAGAACCAACAGGTGACAACAACTGTGCTTTTTAAAAAATTATTATTAGTATTTTTCCTCAGTGACCTACTTGGGTTTAAAACCATCCAGACCTTTGCAGTAAACTCATTAGGTGACAATTCCCAACACAATCTAGGTCCTCCAAAATCTGACTAAAATAGCATGAAGGAGAACAACACCTTGCATACAGTTAGGCCTGCTTCTGCTGGACTACAAAAATAAAATACAACAATTTATATCAAATGAATTGTATAATTTTTGCACATTTTGTTAAGCTCAACATATCCTGTTGTATCAGACATTTTACACCAGTCATTGCAGTTTATGTCCAGCACAAAGTTAGCTAGCACAGCATTAAAATGTTATAATATGCACTGTTATGAGTTAGTGTGTCATCACTTGCTCCCATTCTGGTCAAAGTTGTCATTTCTGACGTTATTTCCACTTCTCACTTGACAAAATTGTACTTACTTGGAGTGTCTGAAAGAAGAACTGGAGGAAGTAAAACTTCTGAAACAATTAAAAAAACATGTACTACACAACTCAGTATGTATCCATTTTGTTCAATTTAAGTTTTATTCTAGTTTTGGTGAATGTGATTTTCTTTTTCTTCCAAGCATTTTTAGACAAAATTTAGAAGTTAAATTTCAAATTAAATCCAAGCAGAAACCTTTTTTTTTTTTTTTTAATAAAACTTTTCATTTGCACAGTTCAGTCACATATTCATAACATAACTGTTCAATTTTTCTATTTTATGAAGCAAAATAAAAAATAAACTGAAAAGAATAATGAAATTTACTAGTACTGTAATGCTAAAATAATAACTGTGTTGTGTTCAAGACTCACATAAAATCATAACAGTCATCCAGCATGTAGATGAACCTGAAACCAGGGCTTAAAAAAGAAAGAAAGAAAGAAAGAAAGAAAGAAAGAAAGAAAGAAAGAAAGAAAGAAAGAAAGAAAGAAAGAAAGAAAGAAAGAAAGAAAGAAAGAAAGAAAGAAAGAAAGAAAGAAAGAAAGAAAGAAAGAAAGAAAGAAAGAACAAAATTAAAATACAAACCATTAGTCCTGCCAAGATAACAAATTTTGATGCGCGATTAACTGTCTCAGAAATTATTGCGATAAATGATAATTTGACAATAATTAGTAATTACTGTATTGTCAAATTTAAGAAAACATGTTAATTTGTTTTGCATGTAGTACTTTTTTTCTACCACTGGATGACAGTATAAGACAGTTTGAACTGAAGGATGGATAGTGAGGGAGCGAGCAGCGTGTCTCTTATGGGAGGGAGACCCCTTGATGTGACATGGAAGGTTTCTTTTAGGTTCTCAAAATGGCAGACGCTCTGTGTGGTTTGAGCTCTTTAGCGTAGCATTTTTCAATCAAAGCTTTTAATTAAAAAAAAATCAATAAAAATTTCTCAACTTCCAAAAAAGCTAAATCTGGTCCTCTGGACATTCAAAAAACAAAACAAATCAAAAAAAATAAAATAAATGTAGAAACGTTTCGTCTTTCGTCCAAAAGACTTCCTCAGTCTGAGAAGCTGTGTTCAGCTCAGTCTAAACACAACGTCCCAGTGGCTTTTAAACCCCAAAATACATTACGGCAAAGACTGGTTCGTCCCAAAGATCCAGTCCTCCGGCACAAACAGAGTAATATTGTGTATGCTGTTCAGTGTCAGGAGGACTGTGATCAGTCTTACATCAGGGAAACTAAACAGCCACTGGCCAAAAGGATGGCCCAGCACAGAAGATCAACATCATCAGGTCAGGACTCTGCAGTCTACACTCATCTCCAGGCCAGCAGTCACTCTTTCAGGGATGATCAAAGAGGGGGGCCAGTGAACTCGTGTCAACGATAAGCAAAGACGCCGAGAGAAAGGAGCTGTTTCACTCAAAATACGCTCCGTGTAAACTGGCCCTAAGTGGGGGACAGTTGAACCCAGCGATGCTTTCTTGATCCACGGCTCGGGGTGGATCTTTTTCGCTGACCCCTCGCTGATAATGTAAACATCTCCCCCTGATAGTTCCCCCATGTTGAGAGACTGTTTTGAGAGGACAAACTGGTCTGTTTTCAGAGAAGCAGCCACTGATGGTAGTTCAGTGGACATGGAACTCTATGCTTCCTCAGTCCTGGGTTACATCAGTACATGCTCTGAAAATGTATCCATAAAAAAATATGTGAAATCCTACCCGAACCGGAAACCCTGGTTAAATAAAGAAGTTCACGCCTTGCTAGCAGCCAGAGACACTGCATTCAAGTCAGGAGATAAAGTGGAGCTGAGAAAGAGCAGGAATGAACTGAAGGATGGCATTAAGAAGGCCAAGGCCACGTATGCACAGAGGATCGAGGGACAGTTCACCTCACAAGACCCACGGAGCATGTGGAAGGGTATTAAATGCATAACAGATTACAAAGGCAAAAACAAACAATGCCCCAGGGACCCATCTCTGCCTGATGCCCTCAATAAGTTTTATGCACGTTTTGATGATCCAAACAGACCTGCTAGCACCAGACTCACCTCATCACCAGATGAAGAGCATCTCAGGGTGTCCGCAGCAGAAGTGAGAGGCAGTCTCAGAAAGATTAATCCTCATAAAGCAACCGGACCAGACAACATCCCAGGGAAAGTTCTGAAGGAATGTGCGGACCAGCTCTGTGAGGTGCTGGCTGACATCTTCACCACCTCACTTGCACTGGAGTCAGTTCCCACCTGCCTGAAGACCGCGACCATCATCCCAGTCCCAAAGAGCTCCACAGTGACTGGTCTGAATGACTATAGACCGGTGGCCCTCACCCCGATAGTCGCTAAATGTTTTGAGAAACTGGTCATGTCCCACATCAAGGCAACCGTCAACATCAATGAGGACCCTCATCAATACGCATACCGTGAGAACCGATCAACAGAGGACGCCATTTCTTCCGTGGTCCACACTGCTCTCACCCACCTGGATCAGAAAGACTCATACGTGCGTCTGCTCTTTGTGGACTTCACATCTGCCTTCAACACCATGATCCCCCAAACTCTGATAGACAAACTATCTACACTTGGACTAAGCCCCTCTATTTGTAACTGGATACTAGACTTCTTAACAGACAGACCACAGTCCGTGAAGATCCACAACTTCTCCTCCTCCACCATAACCCTCAGCACTGGCTCTCCTCAGGGATGTGTGCTGAGCCCCCTTCTGTTCACTCTGCTCACATATGATTGTACAGCCACACTTCCAGGCTGTCATATTGTTAAGTTTGCAGATGATACAGCGGTGGTGGGATGCATCACAAACAATGATGAGTCCAGCTACAGACAGGAGGTGGAACACCTGGAGAGCTGGTGCAAAGAGAATAATCTTCACATGAATGTGAAGAAGACAAAGGAGATGATTGTGGACTTCAGAAGGAACAAACACACCCATGCCCCACTGAAATAGGTGGGTCTGCAGTGGAAGTGGTCTCCAGCTACAAATACTTGGGTGTACACATGAATGATAACCTCAGCTGGAGCAACAACACCACCAGCCTGATCAAGAAAGGTCATCAGAGACTCTACTTCCTCAGACGGCTGAGACGAGCTGGTCTGAGCAGCCCAGTTCTCACCTCCTTCTACAGGTGTGCAGTGGAGAGCATCCTGTGCTCCAGCATCAACGTGTGGCATGGAGGCTGCACAGTTGAAGAGAGGAAAGCTCTGCAGAGAGTGGTGAAGGCTGCACAGAAGTCTGTTGGAGTCAGTCTCCCCACCATCACAGACATTTACACCTCCAGATGCAGGAAAAGAGCCACCTGTATCATGAAAGACCTCACTCATCCAGCACACTCACTCTTTGCCCCACTCCCCTCAGGACGGAGGTTGAGGAGCATCAAGTGTAGAACCACTAGACTGAGGAACAGCTTCTACCCTGAGGCTGTTAGACTCATGAATAAATAAAAATAAAATTAAAATAAACACTGCAAAATATCACATCATGCTGATGCTGATATGTTTTCTTGTTGCTGTGTTCATCTGTGTTCATCTGTGACCATCTGCTCATACAAACTCATGTTCGTGCTGCTGTTTATTCCCACTATATTAGGCTTAGTGTATTACTAGTTGATGTTTTTCTTAGTTAGTTCTCGATGTTATTACTGTTTTTCTCTTTCATTTGTTGTTGGATGTAACTGGGACCTCGTGTACATAATCTCGTTTTCATCTCATGTACCACATGCGGTGCAAATGACAATAAAGACTCTCTGACTCTCTGACTCTGATCTTTTGGATGAACACATGGGCGCAGCACGCACGCGCGGACAGCCGGCATTTCTAAAGGCTGAAATATACCTGAGCGTACTCTGTATACACCTCTGTACGACGTAGGTACGCTGAGGCAAAAGCGTAGCCCCGCGCAGCCCCTCAGGGCACGAACGCGCAAAGCTTTTTTTTTACGACCGCGCACGCTTGCGCGGTGTCTGACCATAAACTTCCCCGGTGCCGGACTGTTTTCTATGTTACACAAATGAATTAAATTCCTCTTCTTTATCGCTGATCGGGCCTTTTCTTTTGTTTGTTTTTTGCCTAAAGTCAAGTAATCGCTTCTTCCTCCGTTCACTCATGACTGAAATGAATGAATTCAGGTCCTACCTGGGTGCGCGAGGCTTTATATTCCCTGGTGGGCTGTGTGCTGCAGGAAAAACGCTCCCTGTTATTATTTTTATTTCTGAGAGAACTTTTTATAACATATAAAGTAGAAACACCGCAGAAGAACACCGCAACCGGCTGCTCATAGAGTGAGCTGACGAGCTGACGAGCTGTCAATCATTTCAGTAGGCGTGTCAGCAAGTGACCAATCAGCGACCTCAGTTTGTCCCCCTCTGCTCGCAGCTGCTCGGGGCTGCTCACATGACAACCAGGATTTGGAGCGAAAACGCGAGCATTTGAAAAGCGTAGCTTCTGAAGCTATATCAGCGAAACGCATGCGCACAAAATGCGCGCGTAGAGTGGCGTAACGAGGACGCTCAGGTATATTTCAGCCTTAACAATGGCGGTGGACACACACCACTTTCTGAACTACAACTGATGGAATATATTTTGATTCTCATATTTAATTATTCTACACCTGAATTACCTACATCTGTGTTGGAAGAGACACAGCTGGATCCAGTTGTCGCTGTTAACGAGGCAGGCGGATATTACACACGTCAAGCTGCACTATAACATACTAAATGTGCTATATAATAACAGTTTAACAATAATAAACAGTATTTATGTTAGCGTGGGAGATATTTAAATTATCTTAGCTAAATGAAGCTATCTGGACTCATTACGTCATGCCTAACATGCTGCATGTTGAAAATGAAGACACCAGGTTGATTTTTAATTTATTTATTTATTCAACACCACAAACTGTACATCACAAACACTGAGAATGAAATTGAACACTTTTAAAAACACGTTAACCGAACTTTAATGAACTGGACTCTGTTGTTTTCATCCTGGACCTGGTGGACACTGGACCCACATCCGAACCGGTCCGCTTCGTGGAAAGACAGCTTCGACCTCGCAGGAAAAAAAATAAAAATAAAACCTCAGTTGGTTGTTCTGTGATCGAAGTAAACACAAGGAAACATTATTAAGAACATTGTTTACCTTGTAGGGCTGCTGTAAATCAGCTGATTCTCACGGACAAGTCCGACATCGCTGACTCGGTTCTGGTCCACTCAGCAGCTGGTGTGCAACTTGTTAGATGAAGCGGGTCCCACTTGGTGTCGACTCTTATCCAAATTCCAGCTTTTACTTGTTGTTAACTTGTTGACAACAACTTGTTTTTAGCTAAACTTTTAGTCAGAGAGGAAAACAGACTGACGCAGCATGCATGCGCAGTAGTGAAGGTTAAAAAATTCACAGCGCCATCTAATGGCCCGGCTTGGTAACTACAGTGAATTCATGAGAGCGGGGGGGAGTCATATCCACAGAATTCGCCCATGTCAACGCAAAACTTTTCATCTAATTAACATACCCCAAACCTCGTTTCCCCCACCACAGTGTCCGTGTAAACAGGGCCTTACAATGCTGTTATTGCTAGTATCACTCAGCCCTCTGTGAATAGCAAACAACCATCAGGGTGCTAACGATCCATCGTCAGGCTGATGGTCCTCCTTGATCATGTGAGCAGCTGGTTTCGGCTGTCATCAGCCAACTGGTTGATCCACTGTGGGAGGGTGCTATTTATAAGACTGAGCTGAACACAGCTTCTCAGACTGAGGAAGTCTTTCGGACGAAAGACGAAACGTTTCTACAATTTTTTTGCTTTGTTTTGTTTTTTGAATGTCCAGAGCAGTGTTTTTCAACCTTTTTTGAGCCAAGGCACAGTGTTTTCATTGAAAAAATCCCGAGGTACACCACCAACCAAAATTGTAAACATAGATACACTGTATCCGCCTACATTACCACTACCGGTGTATGAATGTCTGAATGAATGGGTGGATGGCTGGTATTGTAAAGCGCTTTGGGGCTCCTCACAGGGGGCTGGAAAGCGCTATATAAATAAGCTCCATTTACCATTTACATTAAATATATAGTCATTCTTATCAAAGTGTCTTGAATAGGAATGAAATGAACACAAAAATGTATTTTTATCATGTTTTATATTTCTTATTTCAAAGTGCACTTAACATGAAATTGCACTTAACATGCCTTCAAATATACCTGAACAGTGCCACACCAATGTGGTCTTAAAATTAAAGAGGATGAAACTGCACTTAACATGCCTTCAAATACACCTGAACAGTGCCACACCAATGTGGTCTTAAAATTAAAGAGGATGAAACTGCACTTAACATGCCTTCAAATACACCTGAACAGTGCCACACCAATGTGGTCTTAAAATTAAAGAGGATGAAACTGCACTTAACATGCCTTCAAATATACCTGAACAGTGCCACACCAATGTGGTCTTAAAATTAAAGAGGATGAAATTACACTTAACAAGCCTTCAAATACACCTGAACAGTGCCACACCAATGTGGTCTTAAAATTAAAGAGGATGAAATTACACTTAACAAGCCTTCAAATACACCTGAACAGTGCCACACCAATGTGGTCTTAAAATTAAAGAGGATGAAATTACACTTAACAAGCCTTCAAATACACCTGAACAGTGCCACACCAATGTGGTCTTAAAATTAAAGAGGATGAAATTACACTTAACAAGCCTTCAAATACACCTGAACAGTGCCACACCAATGTGGTCTTAAAATTAAAGAGGATGAAATTACACTTAACATGCCTTCAAATACACCTGAACAGTGCCACACCAATGTGGTCTTAAAATTAAAGAGGATGAAATTACACTTAACAAGCCTTCAAATACACCTGAACAGTGCCACACCAATGTGGTCTTAAAATTAAAGAGGATGAAATTACACTTAACAAGCCTTCAAATACACCTGAACAGTGCCACACCAATGTGGTCTTAAAATTAAAGAGGATGAAATTACACTTAACATGCCTTCAAATACACCTGAACAGTGCCACACCAATGTGGTCTTAAAATTAAAGAGGATGAAATTACACTTAACAAGCCTTCAAATACACCTGAACAGTGCTACACCAATGTGGTCTTAAAATTAAAGAGGATGAAACTGCACTTAACATGCCTTCAAATATACCTGAACAGTGCCACACCAATGTGGTCTTAAAATTAAAGAGGATGAAATTACACTTAACAAGCCTTCAAATACACCTGAACAGTGCCACACCAATGTGGTCTTAAAATTAAAGAGGATGAAATTACACTTAACAAGCCTTCAAATACACCTGAACAGTGCCACACCAATGTGGTCTTAAAATTAAAGAGGATGAAATTACACTTAACAAGCCTTCAAATACACCTGAACAGTGCCACACCAATGTGGTCTTAAAATTAAAGAGGATGAAATTACACTTAACAAGCCTTCAAATACACCTGAACAGTGCCACACCAATGTGGTCTTAAAATTAAAGAGGATGAAATTACACTTAACAAGCCTTCAAATACACCTGAACAGTGCCACACCAATGTGGTCTTAAAATTAAAGAGGATGAAATTACACTTAACATGCCTTCAAATACACCTGAACAGTGCCACACCAATGTGGTCTTAAAATTAAAGAGGATGAAATTACACTTAACATGCCTTCAAATACACCTGAACAGTGCTACCATTCTCTCTACATTTTACTCACTTAGTGTGAAACCTGTGCCTGTTTGGATGAACACAAAGCTGATATTCTGGCAGGAATTGAAGAAAGACACACGAAGCTCTTCCTCAATAGCTCTCAGTCTCTCTCTGCTTTTAGTTTTCATGGCAGTTAGGCTGGAGAAGCTCACTTTGCACAGATATGTTGTGGAAAATGGGAGCAATGTCAAAATAGCTAAAAGTAAATCCAAAAGAGATGTAAGCCTTACTGTAGTCTCACGTTCACAGTTTCTGCCTTCTTCTGATTTCCACTTGGGCTTTCATCTGGGTCCGAATTTTGTCCAGGGACCAGACCGGATTTAGTATTTTTTCTTTTGAAAAAGTTTTCCATCACTGCCTGTTTGAGAAGATCCTCGCTGTTGGTTTGTTTTGTTCACTGCTCACGTCACGTTCATGCGCCGCTACTTCTCTTGTTTTAATGTGCGACGCTATGCTCTATACTGCCACCTATCGCGCGGTAAGGAAATTACACCAGTTAATAAAAATTTCATAATTTACTAATTTTTCACGGCACACCAGACGATCTCTCGCGGCACACTGGTGTTCCGCGGCACACTGGTTGAAAAACACTGGTCCAGAGGACCAGACTTAGCTTTTTTGGATTTTTCTACCTGGATTATTGAGCATGCATCAGGGTAAGTTCTCAACTTCTTTTTTGCAAAGAAAACTTTTTACAACCGTTTTTCAACCGTGAATTTTGGAGCTTCGACAGAACTGAGGTTTTTTTCCCCAAGTTCGGGCCGTTAGCATAGCTCGTAGCTTAGCTTTTCAGCTTAGCTGCTTTTAGTGTTCCAAAAACGTGATTTTAGACGATTAAAACAGATTTTAAAGAGAAAAGGAGGGGTCAGTGAAGAGCACCGGAGTTGAGGTTTTTTTTTGTCATCCAGTGTCCAGTAGAAAGAGAGAGACACGAAGAAACGATAAAGCCAATAAATGAAAATGAGGCCGATAATTTTAATTTATCATGCAATTAATTAATTTATTGTTTATCATGACAGGCCTACAAACCATCATTGTTATGTTGGTCACTTTATAAATAAATAAATAAATAAATGTCACATTTTTGTCATCTGTGTATGTTTCCCATACAAGACGAAATTCGTCTCTGCATTTAACCCAACCACCACCAGGTGGTGCAGTGAGCAGCCATAGAAAGTGCCCGGGGAGCTGGGGAAATAGGTGTGCACTCATAGACACCCCATGTACAGGCAACAGATATCCTGAAGGGCATTTTTGGATAAAATTGTTTTGTGCAAAAAAAGTAAGAATGTGCAAATTTCACAAAAAGGCACGGCGGTGCATCAGACAGCACACACAGACAAGATGTCATATGCACAGACGCATGCCATATGTAATCATTCAGCACACAACACACCTCAGACCAAACCGTGTTTTGATGAGTACAACTTGAAGTACTTGAGATGTACCACTGATTACAATTCTACAGAAGGGTCTTGCTCTCATCCATGAAATAATATTTTTTGAGCTTATGTAGTAAAAACGTGATATTATGTAGTAAAAACGTGATAATTATCTAGTAAAAATGTGATATTATGTAGTGAAAACGTGATACTATGTAGTGAAAACGTGATATTATGTAGGGGCGGCCGTGGCGTAGTGGTAATGGCAGTCGTCCCCCGATCGGAAGGTTGGCGGTTCGAATCCCGGTTCCCCACACCATGTGTCGTTGTGTCCTTGGGCAAGACACTTCACCCCGAGTTGCTCCCGGTAGGACTGGAAAGCACCTTGCATGGTAGTCTGCCGCTGTAGCATTCAATGTGTGTAGCACTTTGAGATTTTCACTAATGAAAAGCGCGTTATAAATTGAATTCATTATTATTATTATTATTATGAAAACATGATATTATGTAGTGAAAATGTGATATTATGTAGTGAAAACATGATAAGTATAGATGTAGAAACGTACTCATCCACATGGTGGCAGTAGTAGGCTTTTTTCCTGCATGGACAACTGGTAAAAAGAGTAAGAACAAGTTCGCCCGTACGCTGTATATGTACTGTGTGTGTGTATATATAAACACACAGCACACACACACCCAAAGGGAGCATGACAGGTTTGGTGTTCTTCTGACATACCTCAATGATGTTCAGACAAGTAAACAGAACAAGCTGTTTGTCCAAACAGTCAGCCATTACGTGTTAGCATGCAGGCTAAAAACAAACTTGTTCTTACTCTTTTTACCAGTTGTCCATGCAGGAAAAAAGCCTACTACAGTAGCCTACTGCCACCATGTGGATTTCTCCATCTATACTTATCACGTTTTCACTACATAATATCACGTTTTCACTACATAATATCACGTTTTTACTACATAATATCACATTTTTACTACATAATTATCACGTTTTTACTACATAATATCACGTTTTTACTACGTAAGCTCAAAAAATATTATTTTATGGATGAGAGCAATACCCTTCCGTACATTTCAGAGCTCCTCCTGTTAGTCCAAGAAAACAGTTGCTGGTTGACCACAGGCCACAAGCAGGTAATCCATGCTGTTGTTTGCTAACTTTGTTGGTAATAGCAGGTTTTTATTTAAAGAACAACCAAAGGTCTTGTGCGTCCACGTGCAGTTGTTCATAATCAAGAAATCAGCTGATCGCACCACTGAGATGATAACCTAAGTAAAAAACCTATTGGGTCGAGCTTTGTCAGTTTAAAAATATGTTTTCACAGCTTGCTGGATGAAGCCGTATTAAAGGATCACTGTGATTTATTTTTATTTTTTTACACGAGTGTCATTTATTAGGCAGGCAAAGTAATTACACGGACATTTTGATAACCCTTGATGGTGAGTGTTATTGAATTTACATGTTCAAAATAGAAGCAGCCACGATGATTTCATTAAAACACTCGTGCAATCTAATCATACGCTTTGATGCTCCTTCCAACTTGAATTTGCTATCACAATGGCCCTTTTGTTTGGAGTAATCATTAAATCAACTTTCCATATCACATGTCCAAATCTGATTTAATGCCTCACGCATATTATGGATGAAAAACAAACCTCTAAGTGTAGCATTCTTGTTGTGCTCTGATTGCACACTGTGATTAGCTCTTATCTATTTTTATAACATTTTGCTCATGTTTTTTAATACATCATGCAGCTAATCAAAGGCTCCTGGTTGTTTTGCTCTATAACTGGTTTCAAACCATGGCTTTAGAACAACACACACAAAAAAAATAAGCTCAAAACTGGTTTAATCACTATTTGAAGCACCTGTTTAGACAATGAGATAGATCATAATTTTAGTTATGATGGGGCAGTAAATGACTAACCCTCCTACTTTTTTCCCTGCATTGAGGACAATGCTAAGAATAAAACACACTTTGGTCATGCTGTGTGGTGCAGAATGTATCTGATTACAGTATAGTGCCCTTTTCAGCTCTAATTATAGTGATCCAGGTCCTGTACCTGATTGCTGTTTTTATGTTTGGTCACTACAGAATCAAAGCCACAACCTGCAGTAATCATCTAGGAAATGAGATCCGAATGTGTCCATACTTTGAACCAAAATAGACTTTTGCAACAAAAAAAAAGGGATACCAGGTGACCATTTTTTTATGTTAAATTAACTACCTATATTTAGCTTTATGTAATTCTAAACATTTGGTAAGGATGGCCTTCTGGATTTTTATGAGTAGTTGGAGCATGTCTAGTACCGTATTTTTCGGACTACAAGGCGCACCGGATTATAAGGTGCATCAAGCAAAACAAAACAGATAAGTCAAACTTTATTTAACTCATTCACAATAAACATATAAAATTGGTTTGAGGTCAGTAAGCACAACCAGAATTAATACATAAGCGCACCAGATTATAAGGTTCACTGATGATTTTTAAGAAAATTAAAGGGTTTTAAGTGTGCCTTATAGGCTTGGGGACACTGTCCCTCTGACAGGGGTCTGCAACCCTTATGCTAAAAAAGAGCCATTTTATGCCTTCTTTCACTAAATAAAAGGGATCAGACCCGCAACAACCTGCTGTGATTATCAACTGGTGGCCCATGGGCCACTTTAGGTTTGTTGGAGGGGGCTTTTGTGGCCATTAGTGGTGACATTATAAAGCTTAAATTTATAATAATTTGAGATTTTTACAATTTAAGACAAGTGAAAAGACCAGATTCTTGTAAAAAGGGGTGGGTAGTTTTTTAATTAATAAAAAATATGAACTATGCAGACCTTTGCATTTTTTAATTGTAGAAAAATTAATTACAGAAATAAAGCATTAAGTTAAATGTTACTACTTGTAAATGTTCCAGCAAAAGAAATTACAGGAAAAAAATTAAACTTGTCCTTTTTTATATAACAATCAATAAAAATCAGTTTTTATGTCAGTTTTGGTCAAAGCTTGAAAGAGCCGCTGCAGAGGAACCAAAGAACCGCATGCAGCTCCAGAGCCGCAGGTTGC
>JBBPBX010015867.1:0-5000 GCA_038048925.1 Garcialebias charrua
TATGTATGTATGTATGTATGTATGTATGTATGTATGTATGTATGTATGTATGTGTAGTGGAACACCTCATATCTGATATTTTGGGCTTGACCTTCAAGTACACCTCTCTGCATCTCTTTGAAACTCTAAGTGTTACACTTTCTTGAAGCTCTCAAGGACAATATTTTTGTTACAATTATTTTAAATTAATGGACACCAATTAATCAGATTGAACTTTCTCTTTGATGTGTGTTAATTCAGAATTGATCTACAGTATATTTTGTCATTTAATGATAATCTGTTACTTGCATGAGTTTGACCCTTCTGCTGGTTTATTTCTGCAGAGCAAGCAGGTTTTAATATTATGGCACAGTTCAGGGTAAACTTTTAACTTGCAACTTCCTTCTCTGTTTTGTCTGTTAAAGTTAGCCATAATATTCTCTGTGCTCACAGGCCGGGCCATCTGGCCGATTCTGTAAACAGTTTTCCTGTTGTCCGTCAGAGACATTTCTGCCTATGGAAGCAAACTTCCATCTTTTATTTTGTTAAACCAGCCAGTAGTTATTAAGGAGGTGGGGGAGACCCCGCCTCCCATATAAAGGGACACTTCCTGCATTTTTGCTAGTGTGAAAGGAGAGAACTTGCTGCCAACTAGTTTCTCCTCTGGAAAAAGCTGGAAACTTCCCGGTCATTGTGTGTAATGATTGAGGGTTTGAGTTTCACTAAATTGCCAACACACTGAGAAGTTTTAAAATGTTTATTATGAAATAGAAGGCTGGATCGGGTTTCACAGGTCACCGGAAACAGGAGCTCTAAACAGGAGAGGAGAAGGTTAGCAACTGGGGTGAACAGAGGTGAGGCTTTGACTTTGAATGAGTCAACTAACCTTCTCAGAGTTTGTTTATTCCGGGTTGACTTCCAGTTAGACGTTGAGCGTCTTAGATGTAGTCCACGATCACTTTTGTGTTTGTGATGCTTGATCCAGATGGACTTTTTAGTCCATGGGTTATCCGAGTTCCAATCCAAGGTCATGCACGATAATTCAGAAGAGAGAAACAGGTTAAGAGGAGCAGGCGTCTTACTTGGTTGGGGTACACAGGCGTGGGTCAGTTTCCAGGAGGCAGATGGGTGGAGAGATCCGTTCAGGGGCAAAAACACAAGGCAGAATCCAGAGGTGAGGTCTGAGGTCAGAACCAGAAGAGCTGAGGCAGAGGAGTATCCAAGAAGGGAGCAGGCAGGAATCTTTAAGCCATGAAACAGAACCAGAATCGAGACGAGGAGAGCAAGACTAGACATGAATGCTGGATAACTACTCAGGATAACCTTTTCATAAATCTGGCAGAGACTGAGAGTGAGGCTGGGATTTATGTACTGGCTGCAACAGGTGGATGAAATCTAGGTTAATTAGCTGCAGCACAGGAAGGCAGGAAGAAGGCTGCTGCAGCACATGAAGGCAGGAAGAAGACTGATCAGAACACACTTTACTATGAAAATAAACATTGAACTAAAACCAGATGAACGTGAATGTGGATCATGACAGTACCCCTCCTCTAAGGGCCGGCTCCTGACGGACCTCCAGGCTGGGATGGGTGGTCAATGTGGAACCTAGCAACGAGGGCCTTGTCAAGGACATGACGAGCGGGAACCCAGGAGCGTTCCTCAGGGCCATACCCCTCCCAATCAATAAGGTACTGCAAGCCCCTGCCCCAGCGGCGAGAACGCATGATGCGACGAACGGTGTAGGCGGGGCCGCCATCGATGAGGCGGGGGGGTGGAGGGGGCCTGGAAGAGGGCACAAACTTGGACCGTAGGACAGGCTTGACCCGGGACACATGAAATGTAGGGTGGATCCTCATGGAGTTGGGGAGCTTTAACCTGACAGCCACTGGGTTGATGACCTTCGAGATGGGAAAAGGGCCGACAAAACGAGGGGCAAGTTTCCTGCAGTCAGTCCGAAGAGGGAGGTCTTTAGTTGACAGCCATACTTCCTGACCCTCTTTGTAGCTGGGAGCACGGATCCTCCGCCTATTTGCAGACTTAATATATAAGGAGGAGGCCTTGAGTAACTGGGACCGGGCTTTAACCCAGGCTCGGCGACAGCGCATAGCTGCCAGATGTGCAGAAGGGACGGTGGCATCCCGGTCCTCAGAGGCAAATACAGGAGGTTGATATCCATATACCACGTAGAAAGGGGACAAACCAGTGGCAGAAGATGGCAAGGAGTTCATAGCATGCTCCACAATAGGCAGGTTCCTGGCCCACTTGGTGCTGTCATCACCACACAGGATTCTCAATCGGGTCTCCATCTCCTGATTGGCACGCTCTGCCTGGCCATCTGTCTGGGGGTGGAATCCTGAAGAAAGACTCAGTTCAATGTCCAATGATTTGCAAAATTCTGACCAAAACTTAGATATAAATTGTGGTCCTCGGTCAGAGACAATATTCTTAGGCAGTCCATGGAGTCTAAAAACTTCTTGAGTTATAATGTTGCTGAGTTCCTTGGCCGAAGGTAGCTTGTCTAAGGCTACTAGATGAACCATTTTGGAGAATCTGTCTACAATAGTTAGAATGACAGACTTACCTCCAGACTGAGGTAGACCAGTGACAAAATCCATGCCGATGTGCGACCACGGTCTTGAAGGGATAGGGAGCGGCCGTAGGAGACCCGCTGGTGGTCGGTGAGAGGTTTTGGCCAGAGAGCATTGGATACATGACCCAACGAAGTCTCTAACGTCCTTTTGTAAGGAACCCCACCAGAACTGTGACTTGACCAGCCGTAAGGTTTTACCTACTCCTGGGTGACAGTAGAGACGAGATGAGTGACAGAGTGAAAGTACCTTGGGTACAAGATGATGGGGTACGAAGAGTCGTTCCTTGGGACATTCAGTGGGGGGTGGAAAGTTCTGGTGGGCCTCTCTGACCTCCCTCTCAACCTGTGTGATGTTACAACGAACCTGATCAGGTAGGATGAACTCCTTGGGACCACTGGTGTGCTCCTTCTCGAAGATTCGAGATAGTGCATCAGGTTTACCATTCTTTGTCCTGGGTCTGTAAGAGAGGGAGAAATTGAACCGACCAAAAAACAAAGCCCACCTGGCTTGACGAGGGTTGAGACGTTTAGCTGTTTTCAGGTACTCCAGGTTCTTATGGTCTGTCAGGACAATGAAGGGATGGTTGGCCCCCTCCAACCAATGGCGCCATTCTTCCAAGGCCATTTTGACAGCTAGCAGCTCACGGTTCCCCACATCATAATTACGCTCTGCTGGAGAAAGAGATTTAGAAAAATATGCACAAGGGTGTACCTTGTTGTCCTGGAAACGCTGACTGAGAACAGCTCCAATGCCTTTATCCGATGCGTCGACCTCCACGATAAACTGTCTCTCAGTATCTGGGAAGCGAAGAATGGGTGCTGAGGTAAAGAGGGATTTTAGTTTCAGAAATGCTTGGTTAGCTGGTTCGTTCCAGACAAAGGTATTTTTAACTGAGGTGAGAGCATGTAACGGTGAGGCAACTGAACTGTAATTCTTGATAAACTTTCTGTAAAAGTTGGCAAAACCTAAGAAACGTTGAAGCTGTTTTCGGGTTTGTGGAGTGGGCCAATCGAGAACTGCAGAAACTTTAGATGGGTCCATTGAGATCAGGTCGGGTGTGATATTGAATCCGAGGAAAGTTGTACTGGTAGTGTGAAACTCACATTTTTCTGCTTTAACAAATAGGTTATTTTGAAGCAGTCTCAGAAGAACACTGTGAACATGACGTACATGGGACTCAAGATCCTTGGAGAATATGAGGATGTCGTCCAAATAGACAAAAACTGAAACATTGATAAAGTCTCTCAAAACGTCATTAACTAAAGCTTGGAACACAGCTGGTGCATTAGTTAGGCCGAAGGGCATTACCAAATACTCGTAGTGTCCAGAGGGGGTATTGAATGCTGTCTTCCACTCATCCCCTTCTCGGATCCTGACCAGGTGATAGGCATTACGCAAGTCCAGTTTGGTGAATATTTTGGCCCCTTGAATGATGTCGAAGGCAGAAGTCATTAGTGGCAATGGATATTTATTTTTGATCGTTATATCATTTAAACCTCTATAATCGATGCATGGGCGTAAGGTACCATCTTTCTTTTCAACAAAAAAGAAACCTGCACCAGCTGGAGAGGATGAAGGGCGTATAATGCCTGCTTTGAGTGATTCAGAAATGTAAGTGTGCATAGCCTCATTTTCTGGTTTAGACAAAGAAAATAAACGACCTCTTGGTGGAGTGGTACTAGGTAACAGGTCAATGGCACAGTCATATGGTCTATGTTGTGGCAGAGAAAGAGCTTTACTTTTACTGAAAACCAGACCCAAGTCGTGATAAAAATGGGGTACCAGTGACAGATCAGGAGTAGACTCCTTTATTTGCTGATTGATGACGATAGTATTGGCTGATTTCAAACAATTGACTAGACAGTGGTCAGACCAACCCAAAATATTATTGTTCCTCCAGTCAATGTGAGGGTTATGTTTTCTCAGCCAGGTTGCTCCCAACACAACAGGGAGGTTAGGAGAATTAATAGTTAAAAAGCTTACGCTTTCCACATGGTTGCCTCCAATGCACAGACGGACCTCTTGAGTTTGTAAGCTCCTCTCATTTAGTGTGTGACCATCCAGAGCTTGGATACTACGGGGCTTGGTGGTGGGATGCATCTTTATACCCAGAGACCTGGCATAGTGAACATCAATAAACTCAGTGTCAGCACCAGAATCAATAAATAGTTCAACAGGGAAGTCTTTACCGTTCACCTGAATGTTGGCTTGGACCCTGGGTAGACGTGGTTCATGAGAGGAGGCCGTGGTTCTGAATCCTTGATTCCTGTAATGTATTTTTACCTTCTTGGGACAGCTTGAAACTTGGTGCCCTGGTGCTCCACAATAAAAACAGAGACCCTCCTGGGTTCTTCTCTTTCGTTCCTGAAGCGTTATTTTTGACCGACCGAGTTGCATGGGTTCTTCCTGGTCCCGTGGTGGTGAAGGGGT
>JBBPBX010015867.1:10000-48870 GCA_038048925.1 Garcialebias charrua
GGTCTGTGGGAGGAAACCGGAGTACCCGGAGGAAACCCACGCATGCACGGGGAGAACATGCAAACTCCACCCAGAAAGGCCCCGGACCGGGATTTGAACCGGCAACCTTCTCGCTGAGAAGCGGCAGCTCTACCAGTTGTGCCACCGTGCTGCCCAATGGTCTACAATACCATTAAGTGTGCGTACTGTATGCATATTTTCTGAAATACATTAAGTGTTGAGCCATTTTAATGAACAATGCTGCAGATAATACATGTTTTTATTGTGTTTACTCTGTGACACAGTTCACACTTGGACTTTTGATTCTGTGTGTCAGCAGTAAACACATTTAAGTAAAAGTTGTCTGTTTGAAAAAAAGAAGCTTTAGACACAACTAACAAAGGAATAGATCACTTCAACTCGTTTGTCATCAACTCTAGTTAAAATATTGTCTAGTCAATCTTGTAATGGATCAACAATGAACAATACTTTAACTTCCTGACAACATTTTCAAAACTTGGACCTGAGTGTCGAGACATTTGGAGAAATCTCTTGTCTCCTAACATCCCATGAACTGACACATTTTAATATTGCAGCAAGAATTTCTTGTTCAAGTTCAGAAGAAGTTGGTTTTCAAAGTTTTTGAGTCCATGTCTGGCTCTTTAGGGAGAGAGAATCTGTCCTGCTGTACTGAACAGTCTTTCAATAGTCTTTCAATAATAGTCTTTCACTTTTGTGTTGTTGTTATTTCTTCACAGCTCACATCGTGGACTTTCCTCATGGATGGACGTGTGTCCACTCTGTCCTGCCTCTGTCGTCCAGGACATCAGTCCTGCCTGTCTCTGGTGTCCTTCCATCTGCCTCCATCCATCACCTGTGTCAACACCTTCTGCATGTATGACTGCTGCAAAAACAAACAAAAAAACACCTGTTCTGATGGACAGAACTGCTCACATCAGGACCACACCACTGAGCCCACACCTGGCCTAAAATGCTCCCATCATTCATGGTTGAGCACTGGCTAAGCAGTTCCATCTGATCCAGGTTTGAACTTGAGAAAAACATCAGTGTCTACCTACACTTCAGTCAAAGTAAGGACATTTTGTTTCCTTGTTTCCTTTTTCTGCTGCTTCTAGCTTTTTTTAGAGTTCATGGACTTTTTCATGCACATGGACTACACACAAACACCACATGGACTGCACACAAACACAAACACCACATGGACTGCACTGGTTTCAAAAACATGATGGTTGCATGGATGTGATTTTCGGCTGATTTGGTGCTGATTCATGTCAATAAGCTGGTGCTGCTGCTGCTGGATGGATGGATGGATGGATGGATGGATGGATGGATGAATGGATGGGAGTTCCTGCTGATTTGCTGGATTTTGATGTTAACAGCTCCTGCTCAAAGAGAAGTGTTCATGTTTCATGGTTGAACTCATTTGCAGATTATGGCTGAGAACTGTTCAGGAAGAGATTTGTACTGTACAGTATTTTGTATGCTTTGTCTGTGCTGGAAAAAACATTACAGTACTGTACCTGTACAGTACATGCTGTACTGGTTTTGTGTGTTTATGGATGAATGTGTGGTATAATGTGTTATCTAAGTGTTTGTAAATAATGTTGCGTGCATGTTTATGGCACAGGATGTCCGCTTGTTCAGTCTCATGCCGTTAAATGTGTGTGCGTCGCTCCGTTAACGGTATAGCCGCGACCTACGTCAGAAATGTGGACCTACGACAGGCACGTGTTTTTGGTCCGCGAGATACGGCAGAATCGACCTAAGTCACACTCGTAGGTCCGGATCCCTGACGTAACTCGAGGATTCCCTGTATAGCCCCCCCTGGTGAAAATGTCACGAGCCGCCACTGATATATACATATATATATATATATATATATATATATATATATATATATATATATATATATATATATACAGGTAGTCCCCGATTTACGAGCGCTCTGATCTGCGAGGTTCCAGACTTACGAGCTGCACATTTTTGGAAAAAACGAAAAAAATACTGAGTTTTCATGTGTTTTTTCACTTCAGTTAGCAAGTTAAGCATATAAACACACGTTTCCGATCATTTTTATGCACTCAAAAGTAGTTTTTAGATGAAAATAGAGTGTTTTTAGGTGCGCTAGCGAAAACCGTTCCAATTTACGAGCGGATTTCCGGATTTACGAGCGAAATGGCGGCCGTTCCAAATTACGAGATTTCCGGTTTACGAGCGCCTCGTTGTAACGGATCTCGCTCGTAAATCGGGGACTACCTGTATATATATATATATATATATATATATATATATATATATATATATATATATATATATATATATATATATATATATATATATATATATTATATGTATATATTATATGTATATATTATATGTATGCATATGTACATGGATATGTTTTTCTGATGATTTTTTTTCTTTATTTCCTTTATAGATGGCCTTCCTTCTCACCTCACAGCCATCCTCTTCGCACCATTATGATTATTATTATATTATATTTTTTATAGAAAGATAGAAAGTAAGACTACAAAACAAATATCTACAAAAAGAGCAAAAGGCAAACACACCCAACCGCAGTCTGCAATCCTGCGAAGTACATGACAGAACACAGCAACAAAACACATATGCATAAAAGACACATAACATTCATGACTTTGCAGTAGATTACCATGAATATATATATATGTATATATATATATATATATATATATATATATATATATATATATTAATGGTGTCGAAATTAGCGCGTTAATTATTTGCGTTATTTTATTTATTATGACGCGTTAAAATAAAATAACGCAACGATTATTTTGAAAAGCTCCCCCCGGATGCCGAATCTCACTTCCGGTTTCCGCTCGCTAACGCTGTTAGCGCAGGCACCGTACCTGCACTCACATGCGATCACTGGACTTCTGCTAGCAATGATAACTATTTGGGTGTCACGGCTCACTTTATTGATGACAGCTGGAGCCTGCACTCCTTTGTTTTAACTGTGAGTAAATCTACCGAGCGCCAGGCATGCGCGCAGCACGTCCAGCGGCCGCACACGAATGGAACATTGAGAAAAAAACAACAACGCTCGGGACAGACGGTGAAATCCCCCTGCTTACAGAAGCTGAGCTTGGAAAGCTGAAAAAGTTGGAGGAGCTACCTGAGCCATGCAGGTACGGTTTTATTTCTTTTTCTTTGTAGTTAACTTGATATTGGTTTAGTCAGTGGGTCAGTTAAGCTGTGTAAATAAACAAACCAAGTGTGTGTGTGTTTTTCTGCACAATTAAATTATTAAAAATTTATGATTTGGTTGAATATAGTATTTTACAAGTCATGTATAAAACTCATTAACAATATTACCCCCAAATATTCAATTAAAAGGAGTTTAAAAAAAGTCAATAATAAATTAAAAAAATAAAATATAATTCTTCTTTCTGCTCCCTTTTCATTCAGTGTTTTTCTTTTTGATGAATTTGCTTTTTTATTCTAAATGAATGAATAAATGAATTAAATTAAATAAAAGCTCTAATGAATTTTTTTTCAGTCAACCTTTACTTACACAGGTTAGTCTCAATGAGCCTCAAGGACTCATTTACAAGAGAGACCTGATTATTGTTTATTATTTTGTGTTTTCACAGGTATGTTACAGAAACTGGGTGGACAGAACTACATCTCCTGTTCTGTGGTGCTGCCTGCCTTCTGCCACATGTTCAGAGTCATGGAGCCTTCAGATGATGATACTGTCAACATACTGCGATTCAAGAAGGCCTTTTGTGAAGACCTGGCTCAACGAAAGAAGAACTCCAATCTCACTTGGCTCAAGAATGCTACTGCACTTGATCCCAGGTTCAAGGACTTAAAATGCAAGTAATGTAGACACTGGTTTGCCTTAGTAGCTGGATGAATGAAGAGGAGTAGATCTTATACATGTGGTTTAAAACAAAGCAGAAATGTTCTGTAAGGTTCTAAATCTCAGTTCACACTAATTCATACAGTTTATCAAACAGTAAAATATTTTGAACAACAAAATGAATGTTTGCTTTAGTTTTAGTTAGGTGCTGCATTTTCTTTACAAAATTATTTCAGTTTTTAAACACTGTGTGAAAGTAAAAACAATAAATGTTATGACTTAACTGATGAATGAATCCATCTTTATTAAAAGTTGCCTTAAAGTGTTTAATCGTGATTAATCGCGATTAATTTTAAAACTGATTTGCGATTAATTAGTTAATTTTTTTAATCTATCAACACCCCTAATATATATATATATATATATATATATATATATATATATATATATATATATATATATATATATATATATATATATACATACATATACATTCATATTCAGTCATATACCCATCTACATATCTACATACGATACCTGCATGTGCATCCCTGCATCTATTAGTGTGTGGTTGTGAGCATGCATAAATGAATAAGGCTTCTCTAATAGAACATTCAATAGTGACCGTGAAGCATCAGAGATCCGCCCCCCAAGACCCGAGGCAGACAAAGGGGGGGACCAGAGCCCAAGACCCCAAGAAGGACCCCGAGCTCAGAGCCCCCAGGGCCACCCGAACAGGACGAACCACTCACCCACCCCCCAGATCCGACCATAGGGGAGAACCGGGAGAGCCCTACCAGCGACCACACACAATGACCCCCTGGGGCCAACAGCAACAAACTCACAGGACCTCGCCGGAGCCCGCTTCACTGACGTAGCCCCAGGCCCAGGCGCCAAGGCCCGGGCACCAGGGACGCTCACCCCTCAGGCCCAGGCCCGACAGGACCAGAGGACCCGAGCCCCACCAGGCCGAGCCGACATAAGCCCAAGTGCCCAACCCCCGATACTGAGGGCCCCAAGCGCGCCGGCAGGCAAGGGCACACGTGGTAGGAGCGCGACACCAAGTAGCCTCAGATGTATCAAAGAGGGGGCACTCTTACATTCATACACGATACAATCACACAGACTCACCCTCACTCTCTCAAAGACACAATAACGACACATTCCATTCATAATCCATGTACGCACTTTATACCCCCCAGGTCCAAGACATGTACCTGCCCCCTACATGGGGTAGCCCACACACAAACCCAGGAGGTAGGCCCATTTATTCTGGGGTGGAGAGGAGCCGACATCCAAGATCCAGCCCAACCCGCACTCAGCCCACAGGACAGGACACCCGAGTCCAAGCAGCCCCAGGGAGAGCGCAGCGCCAGCGCCAGCCTCACCCACGGCAAACCCCCAGGCCCCGAACCCCCCCATAGCCCAGGACAACACCCGACGGTCTGCCATTTTACCAGACCCCACCCCCAGAGCTGCCATCAGGGAGCAAGGGGGTTCAACAACAAAAAAAAACCACTAGACCCAGACACACCCACCCCCGCCCCCAGATGTGCTGTTGAAGTGTATTGTTATAAAGTGCAATTTTTTAAAAAAAGGGAAAGAGAAGGAGCAAAGGCTGGCATGATGCCAGTTTCCCCTCCACTCCAACTCTAACCCAAGCCCTTACTGTCTAAATGCATAATTTTAAGTGAGTACAGGCACAGGAGGCGAGAGTGGTGTCATCTCGCCACCCATAACCATAGTGCCCACTCCAAGTTCCTATATGTGAATGTTATGAGGATGTTTATGAGTGAATGTCTAAGGTGTATAATAAAATTATAAAAAACGCTACAACAAGATGGCTGCATAGAACTCAGCTCCTCCGTGTCGGTAATTAAAGTATCCTCCTTACTCCACTTGGACAATCTATGACTTCAATTTCAAACACTTAAAGGAGAAAGATGCCGAAAACTAACAGGACCGAAAAGAAAACGTCTAAAAAACAAGACATTGATGAGCAGTCGAGAGAGGATGATGCTAACGCTACCACGAAGGAAGCTAGCTTCAACCCACAGGAGCTAACGCTACTGGAGAGTATCAAAGAGCTCTCTAAAGACCTAAAGGAATTCAAAAAAGAAATGAAACACGACATGGAAGAACTCAAAGAAGATGTTAAGACTACAATGAAGGAGGACTTCAACAGATTCAGAGAGGAGATGATTCACGAGCTACAGAACCAGAAAGGTAACATCACCGAGGCGCAGGCCCGAATAGCAGACCTGGAAGCTACATGCTCGGAAATGAAAGACATGTTACTTGAGACGTTAGAAAGTAACAGAGCTATGAATGACAAACTTGTGGGTTTGGAAAGCCAAAGTCGAAGAAATAATCTTCGTATCTATGGTGTGCCAGAAGGGAAAGAAGGAAGATCAGTTTCTGAGTTTGTGGCCGACCTGCTAATCAAGCAGCTCAAATTACCGGATGGAAATGAGCTCCAGATCCAGCGGGCTCACCGAGCTCTGGTATCCAAACCACCTCCCAATGCAGCTCCGAGATCAATAATTGTGAATTTTCTACAATTCAGCACAAAAGAAATGCTTCTAAGGAAAGCCTGGGAGCAGAAAATGGAGATGGAAGGTAAACGCCTTTATTTTGACAACGACTATGCTCCCGAAGTAATAGAAAAACGCAAATCATACGGCCCACTAAAGGCAGTTCTGAAACAGAAAGGTGTCAGATTCCAGACACCGTACACAAAGATAAAAATCTTCTGGGACTCGGGAGTACAGACCTATGAGAATGCAGATGAAGCAGCATCTGAAATGAACAAGAGAGGCTTCAACTTGTCTTGGATACCAAAAGAGAATAAATCAAAAGTGGCCAAAGACAGACTGGACACACTGGTACCATGGAAACGGGTCAACAACACTGGTGCGGGTCAACGTGCAAAGGAAAAACTCAGAGAGTTCAGACATGAAGACCAGTGACTCTCGGCTACGAATCACATGATCAGGTTTGCTTATTTACTGGAGAAGGGAGAAGAGGGAAGGAGAGAAGAAAAAAAGAAATAACATATGAACGGTTTAAGAATTGAATGATTTATTTATCTTGACTTAAATTTATTTTGGATATCAATCTCTCTTCTGTTACTAAAACTATCTATTACAGGTCCTTTGATATTTATTATAATACCGAACGGAGTAAATGTAACGTTACCCAAATGTTGGACTCATCTAGTACAATTAGACTTCTGTCTACTGCTAGAGAGGGCCCCCACCCCAGTGTGGTGACTTGCCCTCACCCTACCAACAGGGATCTCGAGAGATGTCTTCGTACATCTCCACCTTTGGAAGTTTCTGTTGTATTTGTCCATTTGAGTTTTAATTGTTTATTTAATTATTTGTTGGGGGTTGTTTTTCAAAAATTATATGATGACCATACCAATTTAAATAATGGTTAAAGACCGTGTAAAGTGAAATTTAATTTGTGTTTTTATTTTGTCACACGGCATAAATATGTGTTATTAATCACCCATATAAATCTGACTGATTAAAAACATTGATTTCCTTATAAAATTAAGTCTCAAAAATCATGAAAAAACATGATTTTGACTTGCTCTAGAACGCTGGGGGCGTGTCGCACGTGGGCGTGATTTCAGCGCAGTACTGCGCCATGTCCAGCCCCCTTCAGAGCTGAGCTGTGTGGGGAGGCATACGGGGGAAGCAGAGATCACCTGCTCTGTTTTTATCTGAGTTCTGGCTTCCAGCAGCTCCTTTTTCCAAGAGTTACGCTGTTTTTAGTGCACTAACAACTCTGGTTATGTTTTTAAAGTTGAGGACACATAACTCCGCTGTTATAATCAGCGCTATTTTAGAAGATGAGCGGACTCGCGGTCCGAACCGGTCACATCGCATGCGGGGTCTGATCGCCACACACACACACACACACACGCGCGGACTCGCGGTCCGAACCGGTCACATCGCATGCGGGGTCTGATCGCCACACACACACACACACGCGGGCGCGCGCGCGACCCGGTCACATCGCATGCGGGGTCTGATCGCCACACACACACGCGCGCGCGACCCGGTCACATGCATGCGGGGTCTGATCGCCACACACACGCGCGCGCGCGCGCGGGGGGGGGGGGCGGAGGTGCGCGGAGGTGCAGGTGGCATGTGGTCGCTCCAGCAGCACGCCAGTACTGGAGGGAGACGGTCGGTAGCGAGTGAACGGCTCCACCGAAGAACGCATTTATAACGGCTGGAGCTGCAGGGGGTGGGGCTTGTGACCGCGTGACGAAACGCGGTCACATTTAAACCACGCCTAAAAAATCCTGAAAGAGAAATGTGTTTATACACAGTTTGATCTATAACTCCAAAATTAATTGAGCTACAATTTTGAGACTTTTTACTCATTTACAAGATTACAATTACGACATTTATAATGTTTATTGAAGAAAATGTTGAAATTCACTTTACACGGTCTTTAATAATATCAAGATTGTCTCGTTGAATGTGAACGGCATGAATAATCCTATAAAACGTAAAAAAAATATGACTAAAATGCGCAATGAGAAAGCACAGTTAATTTATCTACAGGAAACACATTTGTCTAAATCGGAACATGAAAAGCTCAGGGGCTTTGGCTACTCAAAAATATTCTACAGTTCTTTCAGACATGGAAATAAGAGAGGTGTTTCAATTTTGATTCATGACTCAATACAATTTGATTGCAACTATGATTTATCAGATAAAGAAGGGAGGTATGTGATATTGAAGGGGACTCTTGAAAATGAAAAAGTAACACTGGTAAATGTATATATTCCTCCAAAAAGTAACATACAATTATTTAGAATTCTTCTCAATAAAATAATTACGGAATCAGACGGAATGTTGGTCTGGGGAGGGGATTTCAACATGGTATTAAGTCCAAAACTTGACACAACAAATAGTAAAAAACAACAAAATCCAATTACTAACAAAATTAAGCTGTCACTTGATGAATTTGGATTTGTTGATGTCTGGAGGGAGTTAAATCCTGATATAAAAGATTATACCCATTATTCTGCACCCAACAAAAGTTATTCGAGAATTGACTATTTTTTCATGAATAAATCTGACATATATAAGGTAAAAGAATGCAAAATAGAAGAAACAAGTATATCTAATAATAATAATAATAATGAATTCAATTTATAACGCACTTTTCATTAATGAAAATCTCAAAGTGCTACACGGTGCAACAGAAATTAAATGTCAATAAAACAAGTAATAAAACAAGTAAAATCAATAACAGTATCAACTAAGAACAAAAGTAGAATCATGAGGAGGTAGAGTATGCTCGGTTGAAAAGAAAGGTCTTCAAGCCGCTCTTAAAGTCAACCACAGACTGTGGGACCCTCAGACAGTCAGGAAGAGAGTTCCACAGGCGGGGGGCAGCCACACTGAAAGCCCGGTCTCCCATGGTCCTTAATTTGGTTCTCGGAATGTGAAGGAGATTACTGTTCTGTGACCGCAGCGACCGGGTGGATGAGTGTGGAATAAGAATATCCTTCAGATAATCTGGTGAAGCTCCATGTAAGCATTGATGTGTAATGAGAGCAGTTTTGTACTGAATTCTGTAGGCGACAGGAAGCCAATGAAGGTTATGAAGAATGGGCGTAATATGTTCAAATTTACGAACTCGCAACAAGATCCTTGCAGCACTGTTTTGAATATATTGAAGTTTCTGAAGGTTTTTGCCAGGGATTCCAATAAACAGGGAGTTGCAGTAGTCGAGCCTGGAGGAGACAAAAGCATGGACGAGCTTCTCAGCATCGGAAAAAGTTAGGGATGGGCGAAGTCTAGAGATGTTTCGAAGATGGAAGAAGCAAGTTTTAAACAGAAGCTTAATGTGATTTTCAAATGTAAGATTGGAGTCCATTTTTATTCCAAGATTTGTAACAGAGGTGGAGAGGGGGATGTCTTGTCCAGAAAAGGAAAGTGTTGTTATAGTAGATGTCTGTACCTGGTGAGGGGTGCCAATCAGTATGGCCTCGGTCTTGGAGCAGTTTAATTGAAGAAAGTTCTGATTCATCCATGCCCTAATTGCCTCCAGGCAGGCAGAGAGGGCAGTGAGTGAAGATGGAGATGACAAGGTGGAAGATGAGGATGCTCCAGTCCTGATGTAAAGCTGTGTATCGTCGGCATAACAGTGAAAAGAAATGTTGAACTGATTAATAATTTGACCTAAAGGCAGCATGTAAAGGGAAAACAACAGGGGCCCCAGAACCGACCCCTGAGGGACACCACAGGAGACAGAGACTGTCTGGGACGTGGCGTTGCCAAGACTAACACATTCCAGCCTATTGGAGAGGAAAGATTTAAACCAGTCCAGGACGGTGTCACAGAGACCGACCTCCACATGAAGACGGTGGAGGAGGATACTATGGTCCACAGTGTCGAAGGCTGCAGTGAGGTCAAGGAGGACAAGGATGGAGGGAGAGCCAGTGTCAGCAGCCAAGAGGACATCATTAGTAACTCTCAGCAGTGCAGTCTCAGTACTGTGAGCTGCCCTGAATCCAGACTGGAACTTCTCATACAGGGAGTGTTGTTGTAAGTGATCCTGCAGCTGAGCAGCAACTGCTTTTTCCAGCACTTTAGACAGAAAAGGGAGGTGTGAAATTGGGCGGTAATTAGAAAAAATGTCGGGATCCAAATTAGATTTTTTCAGAAGAGGCCTAATGATGGCAGTTTTTAGAGGCAGTGGAACATGACCAGATTGAAGAGACTGATTTATTATTTGTGTGATAAGTGGGCCTATTGCAGAATGATTGGATTTTATGAGAGACGAGGGGAAAGGATCCAGGGCGCAGGATGAAGGCTTCATTTTCTTGATGATGGCCTCCACCTCACTCTGAACAACTTCGTCAAAGCTGTTAAGGGTCCCAGAATGCAGACGGGTAGATGGCACACTGAGAACAGGGAGGTTGTGGAGCTGAGATCTGATAGTGTCAATTTTGGTTTTAAAAGATGAAAGAAACAGCTCGCATTTTTGAGCAGAGTCCTCAAGAGTTTGTTTAATGGGATTAAGCAGACGAGTTATTGTGGAGAAGAGCTGTTTAGAGTTTCCAGGGCAGGTGTTGATGATGTTAGAATAATATTTGGAGCGTGCTTCTTTAAGAGAATAGGCGTACGCTTTCTGATGTTCTTTGTACGCCTGCTTATGTACCGAGTAATATCTGACCACGCCTCCTTAATATTAAAACTAAACTTACCTTCTAGAAAACTCAAGACGACATGGCGACTAAATGTAGGCTTATTGAATTATAAAACAATCAAAACAGAAATTTCTGATGATATAAAAACCTACATAAAAGAAAATGATGATGGACAGGTATCTCCGGTGATACTGTGGGATGCACTTAAGGCAGTACTAAGAGGAAGGCTGATATCAAAATCTGTGGCTTTTAAGAAATCCAGAGTGGAAGCCTATGAAAAAGACAGAGCTCAACTAATAGAACTAGAAAAACAACACAAATTAACACAAAATCCTATCCTGCTTATAAAAATAAAAGAATTAAGAAACAATATTGATAAGATACTTACCTATGAAATTGAAAAAAAATCAAAATTTATTAGACAATCGTATCAGGAATTGGGATCTAAAGGATCAAAATTATTAGCTAAGAAACTGAAAAAGCAACAGTCAGATAATTATATCTATAAACTAAAAGAAGGTGAAACATCTCAGATGATATATGATCCGGTAAATATAGAGGACATGTTTAGAGAATACTATCAAAGATTATATACCCAACCTCACTGTATTGCAAAAAATAGTGAGATAGAAACCTTCCTGGAGTCATTGGATTTGCCCTCAATTGGACAAAACCAAAATAAACTTTTCACATCCCAAATAACAAGAATAGAAATACAAAAAGCAATAAAAAGGTTGAGAAATGGAAAAGCACCAGGAAGTGATGGATTACCATCTGAGTGGTACAAATCTTTTAGTGAAGATCTTTTACCAATACTAGAAAAATCATTTAATTATACATTGGAACATGCAACGCTTCCCCCCTCCTGGAGAGAAGCGATTATAACAGTTATTCCAAAAAAGAAGAATAGTGATACATGTTCCGATTACAGACCTATATCTATTCTAAATGTGGACTATAAAATTTATACATCAATATTAGCAAAACGACTCGAACAATTCATTGGGGATCTCATAGATGAGGACCAAACAGGATTTATTAAAGGACGTCAGACAAGAGATAATATTAGGAGGGCCCTTCACATTATAGACCATATTCAAAATAAAAATATTAAGGCTATTCTAATCAGTCTTGATGCAGAGAAAGCTTTTGACAGTGTAAGCTGGAATTTTTTATATAAAACGCTTGAAAGATTTGGTTTTAACGAAAAAGCCGTGCAATGTGTGAGGACACTTTATCAATCACCAACAGCCAGAATCAAGATTAATGGAAATCAGACAGATAATATAAAATTAGAGCGTTCTACACGGCAGGGTTGTTGTTTATCACCAATATTATTTGCAATTTACATTGAACCTTTGGCACAACATATAAGACAACACAAAGATCTTAAGGGCATTAATATTCATAATGAGTCTCATAAAATAGGTTTATTTGCAGATGATGTAATCTGCTATCTATCAGACCCTGAAAACACAATGCCCTGTTTGTTTAACCAGTTAGATATATTTGGCTTCTACTCAGGATATAAATTAAATTTGAAAAAGACACAGGTTTTGACATTCGCTTACACGCCATCTGAAAAAATATGTGAAAAATATCAACTAAATTGGAATGCCAATAAGATGACCTACTTAGGAATAAACTTGACCAAAAAAATAGATAATCTATATGAATTCAACTTTACTAAAGTTGACCAAGAAATTAGGAATGATATCAGAAGGTGGGATATACTACCTTTAGACTTCAGCTCCAGAATTCAAGCTATCAAAATGAACATGTTACCAAGGCTACTGTATCTCTTCCAGGCATTACCTATAGAAATCCCGGACAGACAGTTTAAAATATGGAACCAGATTACATCTAGATTTATATGGAATGCTAAAAAACCCAGAATAAAATTTAAAATTTTACAATTACCAAAGCAAAAAGGAGGTATGGCACTACCTGATTTTAAAGAATACTATCATGCTGCTCAAATAACTCCTATAATAAATATAACTGCCAAAAATTATGAAGCAAAATGGAAAAATATTGAACAAAGAGTCCAGGGAAGGGAATTACGGAGTATCATCGGAGAAATAGAGACCACCAAAAGTATACTTAAAGATGTTAACACCATTACCAGATTCACACTAGGTAAATGGTTATACATAATTCGAAAATGTAAATTAGAAAAACAACTATGTATGATTCAGTGGCCTGCTTATAACAAATATTTTACACACGACCCTCGATTTAAACAATGGCTAGAAAAAGACTTAACAGCTTTATGTCTGACCATTAAGGAAGGCCACTTCAAAAGCTTCCAGGAGTTACAGCAAGAATTTGCTCTAACGACTCAAGACCATTTTAGATATTTACAATTAAGGGATTTCTACAATAAAGAGATAAAATATAAAATAGGCCTACATGTAAACGGGATAATCACAATGCTGATTGAGACCTATAAGGGTAAAAAACACAGAACAATGTCTTTACTTTATAAATATCTGTTAGAAAATAGAGGTGTAAATACATTAGATATTAAAACTAAATGGGAAAGAGAATTAGAAATTATATTAACTGAAGGTGAATGGTTGAATATCTGGAAAACCCAAACTACAACCTCTTCATCCAGAACTTGGAGAGAACATTGTTGGAAAAATATAATCAGATTCTTCATAACACCCAAAATTTGCAGTAAATTCAACTCTAAAAATCAACCGTGTTGGAGAGAGTGTGGAACATTTAATGTCGATCACACACATATTTTCTGGCTTTGCCCGAAAATTACACAGTTTTGGAATGAAATACATACAAAGATTGTAATGATATTGGGTTACACAATACCTAAGACCGGTCTGGTGTTATATCTAGGTCTTATAGATAAGGTTGTATTCAATAAGGATTGTTATTTGTTTAAAATTCTGTTAATGGCGGCTAAAAAGGTGATAACCAGAAGGTGGCGCCAACCTGAACCTCCTAATGTAAAGGAATGGATACAAACTGTGAACTCAGTGTTTGAGATGGAGGCTCAATCACATAGAATGAGACTTCAGGAAGAGAACTGTAAGGTCAAGTGGGAAAAATGGACAAATGTCACATCAACGATATAAGTTTAACTATGGTTACAATGATCTTGTGTATTGTTTCACAAAATGAGTGGCCCCCCACTGGGTATTTTTTTATTTAATTTAATTTTTTTGTTTATTTATTTGTTTTTTTTCTCTTTCTTTCTCTTTCTTTTTTTGAATGTTTGTTTTATGTTTGTCTGATATGTATTGTAGAAAAATATTAAAAATAAAGTAATTTAAAAAAAAAAAGGTGTATAATAAAATTGAGTCCCAGGTGGTTCTGAACAACACAGATATAAAAATGTTGCAGTACACCCGAGCCTCAAAATCCCTACATGTATTAAATTTGAAATGAAGAGGGCGGAGGTGTGCGGTGAGGGATGAGGAGAAAATAACTGTAGGAACAAATGCTCCCGCAGGGAGTCAGCTCCCCCGCTGACCCAACAGGTCCCCCCAGTTCCCCAGGGCCCAACCAAGGAGCAAGGCCAAAACACCTCTCCGACCGCCATGCCCATTGAGCTCCAGACCAGAGAGGGACAGGACCAAGAGGGCCGCCAACAGCAGAACCAACAGCCCACACCCACCAGGGATGCCAAGACCCCTACTAAGCGCAGTCAGCCCGCAGTCCAAGAGGACGCAAAATCCCACATGGACGACACGGCCAAGAGCGCCCGCCCAACCGCTGACAGAGCCAGGGAGCACCGGGAGCATGTCCCCACCATAGGAAAGGGCCAGCCAACCGGCCACGCATAGTCCCAGACCGTCATATAGGGCATCAACCCAGTCCCCACCCCAGAAGAAATACTACACCCACCCATCATACTAACAACTCTCAGAACATATAACACACTAGACACCCAGGCTGGGTCACCCTGCCCCCTCCCATGGGCCACCAGGCACGCCTCCAAACCCCCAACCCCCCAGCCCACGAACCCCCAACCCACCAGCGAGCCGAGGGCCCCCCGGCCAGCGTCGGACACCAGAGCGCAGGCCAGCCCAAAGCCAGGCGACCCGCCAGAGCCCAAGTTTTAAATGGACTTGCTCCTCCTCCTTTAATACTTTGTATAAGTAAAAAAACAAGTACAGTAAACGCAAGAGCACTGACCAGAGGAGATTGTGATGTGAAGCGGCGCAGGACTAAATTTGGCCAAATGGGGGTGTCCATCAGAGGAACCAGTCATGGAACACACTGCCAGTTTCCATCAGGAACTGTGGCACATGCTCTGGCTTTAAAAACTCTTTGAAACTTTGGCTGAAAACAAACCAGAAGTGCACTCATGTGTAGACTACTTTGTCTATTTTCTTATGGCATCATATCTTTATTGTGATTTTATGTTGTGTTATGTGTTATATAGGTGATGTTTGTATTATTCCCTGCTCTTTTGTTTTGTGGGATGTTTCTTGTTCTTACCTGCCTTAGGACAACGAATGGAAACTAGCTATTGTGCTAACTCCGGCATATTTACTTGCTTACTGCTGTCATGTTGATTAATATAAATTGTCCTATTTAAATAAATAAATAAAATAAAATAATATACAAGTATATATACTGTATATATTTATGTGTGTGTGTGTGTGTGTGTGTGTGTTGTTGTTGTTGTTTTCCTTTTGATTGGGCGGAATTTTGTGTGATGGGGCAGTTTTTAACAGAGTTTTGGTCTGGAAAACTTCGACTATCTGGCAACACTGCCCTATGAGCTCTTCTGTTTAAAAAAATGTTTATTAAAAAAGTGTACAGTGAGTGCCAAGTGTTTAACATGGAGTGGACAACAACATACTGTTTCACTGAGGTCCAATCAAAGGTGTTTTATATGCCAACACTTGCTCTTCTCAAGGGCGGACATCTCTTGGTCGGGAAGGGCACATATTTAATTGGATTTTTGACAACTGGTTCCTGCTTTTTGATTTCAGCTGGTTCCTGGTCTATCAACACACAAGGAAGACGTCGGCAGCAAATCTGGACCTGGTCAAGCTGCCTGCCTTACATGATGGCTTGGTCCATGTCTCGAGAACCCAGAATTTTGGCTGAATGGATTACATCTCTGGGATTTTCTCAGGCACGTTCCATTGGTATGGTCATTTTAATTTGGACATTTTGGAAGCGAGTGGACCGACACAGACTGAAGGTAGATGTCATTAAAGTTCTGCCTGTCCCCAAAACAATTGTGTTTATCTGAAATTTGTCTCCTTGACTGGCCTTGACAGACCGTCTTATCTCAACACACCTGCAGAAGTTTTGTAAACCTGACGCTCTCACCCTCTCCCAAACCTTCTGCTGAGGAATTCCATGGACTTTTCAGAGGAGCCCAGCTGAATCAACATTCTGTCATCATTTCAGGGCTCTGGATTAGCCTCTGGCTGTCCTCTGCAGTTTCCCTCCCCCACCCCCGAGTAGATCTCTCCAGAGGGAACTACTAGAGCTGAGTGATTCTATCTGAACTCTGCAGTGCCTCTGCAGGCTTACTGCTTACCGACTTTGAGTCCCCCCCCACCCCCGCGTAATGTCGGTGTCATTATGTGTTTGTGTGCGAGATTTTTTTCATTACCACATTTTAGACCTTCAAGCAGAGGTAAAAAATGTGTTAGGAATTACTTTTGTCTCCAAACCCTATGTATCATTTTTCACCACTTTTATTGTTCAACATATCTCACTTGTAAATGAGTCTTCGAGACTCAATGTGATTTATCTGCTTAAATAAAGTTTGAATGAATGAAAAAAACTGTCGCGGTTTTCAAAGAGTACACTTTGCTAACCGCTAACTATGCTAGCAAGCCTTTCTCTGATAGCAATTTTTTTTTAAGGAATAAGGTAAAAACAGAACAGGTCTATTGTGTCAGAAGGGCTAATGCTGGGTACCCACTGCACCGGTGTCGGGCGGCTGAAGCGGCCGGTTTACATTCAAAGTCTATGGGGAGACACGTGGAGTTGCGGCGAACCGTGAAGCGGCGCGTTTTGAGTGATTGAAGCGGTGCGATGGCACGTTGCAGTTTCTTTCCACGCACGAGCGCGTCCAAAGCAACCTACGCGTCGAGCCGCCAACGTCATAAAATTCGATCTCTGGTGGCTCAACGCGTCCAGCAAACAGTCGAGAGAGCCTCTGCTATGTGATGACACAATGAAAACGGGACTTATTTTTGACTTTTTAAACTTACCTGATCGAGCCTCCATGAATTGGAACCAAACTCCGGTAAGAAACTTGGCATTTTAACCAGTTACAGCTGTCCACTCCAGCGTTTGATCACCCCAAACGTAAAAAAAAACGTTTTAATCTCACCAAAGACTGTCGGAGCTGCAGTAGTCGGAGTTTCAGTAAACAACTGACCCGGAAAACGAGCTATACCCCCTCCCCTCTGCCTCCCCCTAGTGTGCGTCATCAGACGGTCTTCAGTGGCTATGTGGGGACATGACAAGCGGCCAAAAGGGGGCGGCAGGAGCGTTCTGACAAGTTTGGTAGGGACCAGGCATTAGACAAGTTAGGAAAAAAATCAGTTTATCATGCAGGATTGACTCACCTTGTGGAACTGATTGATGAAGATAAGGCCATTTAAATAGGCTAAATGACAGAGTCCTTTAAAGGACAACACCCACCGTGACAGTAACAATTCACCATATTGGAGAATTACTGTAGTATTTTATGAATTTTATTTTCATTTTTGCATTTGGGCCAGGCGAGGGTTAAAAAAAAAAAAAAAAAAAACCCACTCCCGAATGAATCCGGAAACCTGGCCGAAGAGTCCCGAAGGGTCATGCCTTTTGTTACATTGATCTCCACCCAGAAAGCAAGGCAGAAGGTAGGAGTGAGTTTCCATGGAGGTTTATGAGAGTGAGAGTAAAACTGCATATTTCCTGGTGCATTTTTGTGTACAACTGGACCAGTGGTCTGCTTTTATTTTTTATTTATTTTATAGACCTTTTTAATAAGATATAACACCGCTGCGACTGTTGCTGGCTGCTCTCCTCTCCTCTGCCCAGAGAGGAGCGAGCCGCGCGGCTTCTCCCTGGCTCCCCGTTCCGCTGCGTCAGCTTTGAAGTTCGTGCCGGGGCTCGGTTCTGTCCCAGCCTTGTTGCTGGAGCACGGGGAAGCACGGAGAGCACGGGAGAGCACGGGGAAGCCCGCGCGCTCAGAGCTCCGCGCTGCGGCTGCCTTTCTACTCCCGACCTGTCTGGTCAGGGGAGAGAATAAAAAGGCGATGCGGAAATGAATGAATTTGTCGCGATCAAGCGAATTAAACTAGTATGTCTACGTGGATGCTGCTCAGAATATGACAGACATCAGTGAGCGACCGCTTCTCTTTTTTTTTTCCTCTCTTAGAGCAGCGGTCATGGAAGTTGATGAAGGCTTATTAAAACTCCGCCTGTAACTCCAAGGCGGAATCTTTAGTGATGTGAATGCCCATATTTGGAGAGGGGCAGATCTTCCCGGAGCTTCTGCTAAAATCTGCTATAAATCATGAAATAACACATTTTGCATTATTTCTCTACAATATAAATAAACGCTCCTGTATTATTTTTAAATAAACTAATGAATATTAATGGCGATGCAATTTGAAAACATGGTGGGTCATGGACTTTAAGTTATGGTATATTTGTTAGCACTGGATGAAAGTAATGATGTAAAGGAAACTTCTCATCTCCTATTTTTTATTTGTGGGATTAACAACAGTTTTGAGATAATGAAGGTGTTTTTGTCTCTGGAGTCTCTGAAAGGAAAAACATGGAGACGATTTTTATAACTGTCTGCTGTCATCGAGAGAATGAAGCTACTGTGGAGAAAACTTGACAAACATGTTGGTATGCTGTAAAGAATCCAGGATAAAGTGAAAAAGGTTAACCTCCACTGCACCATCCATCAGGAATCACTGTAAGTCATGCTTTGTGTGTGCGTGTGTGAAACTGTTAATTGTGTGTGAATTATCCCAAAAAAAAAGAAAAGAAGTGAAAGACAAAAACGTGTGAATTATTATCCAGGTACTCTGTTGTGATGCTGCATAGAGGAGCTGCAGGAGGATGACGTCTGCTTCCATTCCTAACCAGCTGACCTGCTGTCATCAACTTTAGATCCTGTAGTTGTAAAAAGTTTTGTGAGGAGTTTGTAGAGGTGAGCTAACACTTTATTTGGACTTTTCTCCTGTATTCCATTAGCATAGTGAAGTTAGAGACTTGTGGTTTGGTTAATTTTATTTCTCTTCAGGTAAGAGAAAATACAGTGAATTGTTTTGTTTGTTGTTTTGGTCTGAAGTTGGTAAGACACCACAAGGTCAATAATTTCACAATTTTAAATAAAATCACTCTTCAGATTCAGATTCAGTTTATTATCGCCATTGTCAATGAACAGGATTCACAGACTAGGAATTTGCTTCGGCATAACGGTGCTTAAAATATAAAAACATAAGACACAAAAAACATAGACCATAAAACATCAATACATCCATCCATCCATCCATCTTCTTCCGCTTATCCGGGGTCGGGTCGCGGGGGTAGCAGCCTAAGTAGGGAGGCCCAGACTTCCCTCTCCCCAGCCACTTGGAGCAGCTCCTCCGGGGGAATCCCAAGGCGTTCCCAGGCCAGCCGAGAAACATAGTCCCTCCAGCGCGTCCTGGGTCTTCCTCTGGGTCTCCTCCCGGTGGGACATGCCCGGAACACCTCACCAGGGAGGCGTCCAGGAGGCATCCTAACCAGATGCCCGAGCCACCTCAACTGGCTCCTCTCGATGTGGAGAAGCAGCGGCTCTACTCCGAGTCCCTCCCGGATGACTGAGCTTCTCACCCTATCTCTAAGGGAGAGTCCAGCCACCCTGCGGAGAAAACTCATTTCAGCCGCTTGTATCCGAGATCTTGTTCTTTCGGTCATAACCCAAAGCTCATGACCATAGATGAGGGTGGGAACGTAGATCGATCGGTAAATTGAGAGCTTTGCCTTTTGACTCAGCTCTCTCTTCACCACGACAGACCGGTACAGCGCCCGCTTCACTGTGGACGCTGCACCTATCCGCCTATCGATCTCACGCCCCAGTTTTCCCTCATTCGTGAACAAGATCCCGAGATACTTAAACTCCTCCACTTGGGGCAGGACCTCCTCCCCGACCCGGAGAGGGCATGCTACCCTTTTCCGGCTCAAGACCATGGCCTCGGATTTGGAGGAACTGATCCTCATCCCGGCCGCATCGCATTCAGCTGCAAACCGCTCCAGCGAAAGCTGTAGATCACGAGCTGATGAAGCCAATAGGACCACATCATCTGCAAAAAACAGAGAAGCGATTCTAAGGTCACCAAAACGGATCCTCTCAACACCTTGGCTGCGCCTAGAAATTCTGTCCATAAAAGTTATGAACAGAATCGGTGACAAAGGGCAACCTTGGCGGAGTCCAACTCTCACCGGAAACGAGCCTGACTTACTGCCGGCAATGCGGACCAAGCTCTGACACCGGTCGTACAGGGACCTAACAGCCCTTATCAAAGGGCCTGGTACCCCATACTCCCGGAGTACCCCCCACAGAACCCCCCGAGGGACGCGGTCGAATGCCTTCTCCAAGTCCACAAAACACATGTAAACTGGTTGGGCAAACTCCCACGCACCCTCCAGGACCCTGCTGAGGGTGTAGAGCTGGTCCAGTGTTCCACGACCAGGACGAAAACCACACTGCTCCTCCTGAATCCGAGGTTCGACTATCCGACGGACCCTCCTCTCCAGAACCCCTGAATAGACCTTACCAGGGAGGCTTAAGAGTGTGATCCCCCTATAGTTGGAACACACCCTACGGTCCCCCTTTTTAAATAGGGGAACCACCACCCCAGTCTGCCAATCCAAGGGAACTGCCCCCGATGTCCACGCGATATTGCAGAGTCGCGTAAGCCAACACAACCCTACAACATCCAGAGCCCTAAGGAACTCCGGGCGAATCTCATCCACCCCCGGAGCCTTGCCACCGCGGAGCTTTTTAACCACCTCGGCGACCTCAGCACCAGAGATCGGAGAACCCGACCCAAAGTCCCCAGGCTCTGCTTCCTCAGTGGAAGACGTGCCAGTAGGATTGAGGAGGTCTTCGAAGTATTCCGCCCACCGACTCACAACATCCCGAGTTGAGGTCAGCAGCACGCCACCTCCACCATAAATGGTGTTGGTCTCGTACCTCTTTCCCCCCCTGAGACGCCGGATGGTGGACCAGAATCGCCTCGAAGCCGTACGGAAGTCATTCTCCATGGCCTCTCCGAACTCCTCCCACGCCCGAGTTTTTGCCTCAGCAACCACCCGAGCCGCATGCCGCTTGGACTGCCGGTACCTATCAGCTGCTTCCGGGGTCCCACAAGCCAAAAAGGCCCAATAGGACTCCTTCTTCAGCCTGACAGCATCCCTCACTGCCGGTGTCCACCACCGGGTTCGAGGGTTGCCACCTCGACAGGCACCAACAACCTTGCGGCCACAGCTCCGACAAGCTGCCTCGACAATATTCAGTGAACAAAAACTACTAAGAAACATCACAATTAGAGTGGTGCAATCAAAATACAGTGATACAGTGATTCCCAATCAAAATACAAAGAACAAATACAAAATACAGCGACCAAGGCAAGTTATGAGGTAGCATGGTTATGAGTGTTCAAGAGTCTGACAGCAGAGGGGAAGAAACTGTTTTTATGGCGGGAGGTTCTGGTCCCAATTGACCGAAGCCTCCTGCCTGAGGGGAGTGGTTCGAACAGACTGTATGCAGGGTGAGTAGGGTCAGCTGTGATCCGACCTGCTCGCCTCACAGTCCTGGAGACGTACAGGTCATGGAGAGATGGGAGACTACAGCCGATTACCTTCTCAGCAGAGCGCACAATGCGCTGCAGTCTGTGTCTGTCCCTGACAGTGGCCCCTTCTATCATATAATCCTGATTTAGTGGCTGCTTGAGTGGTGCAGAAAGTGGAATTGCCCATAACTAATAGTGTCCCAGTGGCTGTTATTGCGCTGGGGTGTAACATCACACAAACACTCCATCCATCTGTTCCTGATCTGGCCCTTTGCTCCAATTTGAGAATGTGGCCCGCGAGTCAAAAAGTCTACCCACCACTGGGTTAATCCCATTGAGCCTCTGGGACTCATTTACAAGAGAGACCTGATTTTATCAAAAAGTGATGAGAACAGTGGATAACGACGACAACAATAGACAATCATAAAAGAGGCATACAGATGCTTTATTTTTTTAAATTTACAAATTAAAATAAAATGACAACCAATAGGACAATCAAAAGGAAAAAAATTAGAGAAGAAAACAGATAGATTATAAGGATGTGTAGACAACTAAAAACAGGAACGTGTCTGCATTGGTTCTTGAGAGAAACTTAACAAATGTTTAAAGCCACTTAAAATGGTCAAGGTCGAGAGCTTCAGAACTTTTTGCAAGATATTCTAGGAAACAGGAAAAAACTGTGTGAGAGGCGGAGGACACCCTGGACAGGTCTCCAGTCCATCACAGGGACACATAGAGACAAACAAGACAAACAAACATTCGCTTTCTCTCTCACACCTAGGGACAATTTAGAGTTACCATTCAGTCTAACATGCATGTTTTTCGTCTGTGGGAGGAAACTGGAGTACCTGGAGAAAACCCACACATGCACTGAGTGAACATGCAAACTCCACCCAGACAGTCCCCTGGTTTGGGATTTGAACCAGCAACCCTCTAGCAGAGAGGCAGTAGCTCTACCAGTTGTGCCACCGTGCTGCCCATTATTATTATTATTATTATTATTATTATTATTACTATTATTATTTACTATTATTTTCTCAGCATTTCTTCATTTATTGCTGGTTCATTCACCAGGTCCCTCAGGTTTAATCTCTGCACTCGGCTGGTATTCAGCTGAGTACTCGTCGAAGTATGTGAGCGCTTTTGCATTTCTTTGGCATTGACTCTGCATGGGAGTTTGTCTAGCTGTTCTTGAAATGCTTTCTTCATTGTTCCTAAAGCTCCAACTACGATTGGTATAGCTTGAGTTTTTGTGTTCCACATGTGTTGTACTTCTATCTCCAGGTCTTTGTTATTTTCTCTGCTTCTTTCTTTAGGATGTTATTGTCATTTTGGATAGTCACATCAAGCATGTAACATACAGGTAACCCCCCACTTACGACTCCATCGACCTACGAACAACGGGACCTACGAACATATCATATTTAATAAAAATATGAAATTACTGTATTAAAATTTTATTTTTTTTGTGTTTAAATGTTCTTAATTTCATGTGTACATCACTTTGTTGCAGCTGTGGTTGTTTTAAAGGCTTTATAAATAATAATTATGATAAAAAAGATCATTTCTGATCATTTTTGAGCAATCTTGGGCAACAGGAAGTAGGTCTTCAGTTTACACGGTCACAAATTAATGTAGAACACCGGACGCCATTTTAGGTTCAGTCACTGGGGTCTCCGGTCACAGAACACCGGACGCCATTTTAGGTTAGCTGCCCGGGAGCCAGCCGAAGACTGGTGACCAGGATGGCTTCATATGGATTAATTACGAGCTGGAAACGTCTCTGTGAACTTTGTGGATGTCTCAGGCAGCAGCGGATTTATCGCTGATCGTGCCAGGCCGCCGCGCGAACACCTCCGGCCAGGCTCTGGCCTGGCTAGCTCCAGAAGCTAACACGGGAGCTAACACGGTAGCCGGCCGAAGACTGGTGACCAGGATGGCTTCATATGGATTAATTACGAGCTGGAAACGTCTCTGTGAACTTTGTGGATGTCTCAGGCAGCAGCAGCAGCTGCAGATTGATCGCGCCGCCGCTCCAACACCAGCTCATGGCTTGGCTAGCAGAAGCTAGCCAGCTAGCTAACACAGGTCTGGAGCAGCTGCGGTGGTTCACTGGCCGGCCGCCGCGCTGCTCGGCCCGACAACAATCAACGCATGGCAACCTAAGATGTCGGCTTTGACCATCTCAAAGTAAGAAAATATATTTTTATTTACAGGTAGCCCTCGAGGTACGTCAGGGATTGGGACCTACGTGTGTGACTTAGGTCGATTTTGTCGTACCTCGCGGACCAAAAACACCTGCCTGTCGTAGGTCCGCGTTTCTGACATAGGTCGCGGCTATACCGCTAACGGAGCGCCGCACACATATTTAATGGCATGAGACTGAACAAGCAGACATACTAAGGCCATAAACACGCACAGAACTGCACAGTAAATGAATACTGTACTGTACAATAAATAAAAAATATAATGTCTTACTTTGAGCCGGTGTCCCCCGACTGCCAGGCGGACATTTGCGGCGAGCTCCCGGCCGCAGATGGCCCCTCCGCGGCATGTCGGCTCGGTGTCTTCGCCTGTGTTAGCTGCTCTGTTAGCTGCTGTCGTTAGCATGTCGGGCGGCGTTGTGGCCGCCGATCGCGGGGCGATCCGCGGCTGCTCCTCCGGACCTGAGACGTCCACAGAGTTGACCGAGTGTTTCCAGCTAATTTATCCGTATGAGGCAACCCTGATCGGGCACACGGAGCCAGCTGACAGTAGCCTCTGGAGCTCCATTGACCGCAGTACTGTTGTAAAATGGCGACCGGAAGTGGCGACCGGAAACGACCGGAAGTTGCGTAAATACGATAAATTTCTAATCAAAACGTAAAATTAATAATTATACTTTATTTATAAAGCCATTTAAAACAACCACAGCTGCAACAAAGTGCTATACACATGAAATTAATAACTTTTAAACACACAAAAAAATAATAATAATAATTTTATTTTATTTTTAAATCATATTTTTATTAAATATGATAAAATCGTAAGTCTGAGTTGCCGTAGGTCGCAGGTGTCGTACCTCGAGGGTTTCCTGTATTCTGTAAATGTGAATAGCAATGTTTAACATTACAGTACACTACTGTACATGCTTAAATGTGTGCACGCGCTCCGTTAGCATGATAAATAAAGGTTGAATGAATGAATGAATGAATAATTTTTTTTTTTTAAATAATTTTCACCCCCTACCTACGGCAGAATCGAGCTGCGAACCGTTCTTAACTCCCTAACTCGTTCGTAGGTCGGGGGTTCGCTGTATTTTGTTCTTGTCATGGAGCACAATGTCTGGCCAGTTTGCAGAGATGGTAAGGTCAGTAGGGATGGTCATGTCCCACATGATGACATACGCCCCATTGTCAACCACTTTCTCAGTCCTATGCTCATACCACTTGTCAGTTGTACCTACACCCATTCTCTGGCACAATGCCCAGTGCAGGTAAATCCCAACCTTGTTGTGTCTTTCCATGTACTCTTTTGGGGCCAGTATTTTGCAACTAGAATCTATATGACTAATGGTCTCTTCTGCTTCCCCACACACACGGCATGTGCTGTTGACCTGCATACCCATCACATTCTTTTGGTGATAGCGGATGTTTAAGGCTTGGTCTTGTGCTGCAGTAATTCAACTTTCAGTTTCTCCTTTGAGTCCAGTGCTCAACAGCCATGAGTGAGTAAGTTCTTTGTCTACATAATGCTTGTCAACATTATTATCAAACTGACCATGTGGTGGCTTTTCCTTGTAATTGATCCTTGATTTAGAAGTAACACCTTTGTATGAAATAGTACAGTGTGCTGCGGATGTCTTTGCAGCTAACATGCAAGCCAAAACACCCTTACAGGTGTCCCCGAATGAAGCGGTCAAATCCCACTCGCTGGAGCTAGAAGGGACAAGTTCATCAACTCCCTCTCCTAACAAAGGCGAAAAGAAACAGATCCGCTGGAGAAAGAACCCAAGGTGGCTCAAACTGAAGGCCCAGGTGGGTGAAAACCAAGGTCTACCAGTGGGTGAACTTCAAAAAGAATTGAAGTATGAGGACCTAAACTCGTGTAACAATGAGTGGGCCCAACAGACACCCCCGAGCCTTGGAACTGCACCTCCCGCGCCTCGAACAGAACAGTTCAAGACAGGCAAAGAGTCACGAATGTCCCGGAATAATGGCCCAACACCTCTATGCTCGGAAGAGACAGAGGAAGTAAGTAGTTTGTCAGTAGATTTGAATGTTACTGTGCTTGACCAACCTGATACAATGAGTGGCGTTATCATTGATAATGACACTATCAACATTGACCAACCTGGAGCGATGTGTAGCACTGTCTTTCACAAAGACTCAGAGCACACAAATAACTCAGCGCACACTACTACCAACATTGCCATGGATGTTGACAGCAAACCAATTGCTGACACAAAACAACATCCTGAAGGTCATGATGCTGACAGCCAACAAGATGCTGACAGTAAACAAGATTACACAGACAGAGTCACACGTGAACAGAAACGTGGGCCAAGACCTGTGAGGTTTCTGTGTAACTTTATACAAAGGGGGGTGGCTAAGAAAGCTTACCTACCTATCACACTGGAAAGTGTCCTTGAGCGTGAAGCCCTCCTGGACGGTAGTGCTGATATAACCATTATGTCGGCCAAGCTGTTCAAGGAGCTGAGGACCGCCGCTAACGGTGTTGACAGGCAAATACCCTTTGAGAAATGTGCTATTGAGCTACAGGGTCTCGCAGAGACGAGAACAACCCTAACAGCTATGGCTATGGTTCACATGCAGATTGGCGAAATGACACTACGCCACCCGGTGTACGTGTCTAAACTTGACTCATTCCCATTTCTGGTTGGCCAAGATTTTATAAACCGCTTCAACGCGATTATAGATTATGGTCGACGGAAAATGTGGAGCACAGTGAGAAAACCCCTGCCAATAAAAGTGCCTCCTAGTTGTGATACAGACTGCCTAACCGCAGGTACCGCAAAGGACACACGGGACACCTCATCCGAGGACGAGAGCCCGGTAAGTGAACCTTCAACTACAGGTGAGACAGAAGAGACCCAAAAGTTGGACCAAACTCCGGTCCAACAAGAGAACCTCCTCTGTGAGCTGACACATTCAGCACTCCCTGACCACTGCCTACCACAGGTAGTGAAAGGTGTTGAGATCCACGGATCCCACACCGAAGACGCTGTACTGTCCTCTGAGACAGGTAATTCGGCAATCAACCAAGCTTTCAATGAAACCTTGGTTCAAGGGCATCTGAGTCCAGAAAATGACAGTCAGCCAAACGCTGACAGTCACTTGGACATCATTGTTGCAGATTACGAGGACCCCTCATCAGACAAAATGGGGGCAAACTCACATTACCTACCACAGGTAGAGAAAGGTGTGGAGATCCAAGGACCCCACACCGAGGTTGCTGTACTGTCCCCTGGGACAGGTAATTCGGCTATCAGCCAAGCTTTCGATGAAACCTTGGTTCAGGAACATTTGTGTCTAGAACTACTCAGAAATGACATAGTTCTTACAGACTCAAAGAGCACCTCTTCAGTCAAGAAGTGGGAAGACACACACAACGACAGTGACCTGTCGCAGTTTATACAATCAGACACACCTGCGACTGCGCCAACGGTTGTGACACACCTGAATTACACGGAAAGAGGTAAACGTAAGAAGATACGTTGGCCAAATCCTAAACGATTCCTGTGTACCCTCTTCTCTCAGCTGCGCGAACAGCTTAAACTAAACGGTGGCATCCTAACTTGTGCCCATGGACGGACGTCCTCACCTGTGTTCGTGGTCCCCCATGACCAAAGGGGGGTGATGTTAGGCCATGCCAAAGACAAAGATTTGAATGTACACCTCAGAAACACTTTTGCTTTCGCCCAGAAAAACCTGGAAAAATCCGCTGAAGGACGCAAGGCGTACTACGACCAGAAGGCCTCTCATAATGAACTCCAAGTGGGAGACAGAGTCTGGTACTATACGTTCGCCCCAACAACCGGGAAAGGAGAGTCCGGGACCGGAACTCTCGCCCGCAAACTAATGCCCAGGTGGACTGGACCTCATCTGATAACAGACAAAGTGTCCTCAGTCGTCTACGAAATCAAAATCAGCAAAGGCCGCAAAGAGCCAATTGCTAAATGGGTACATCGAAATCAGATCAAACCTTACAAGGCGTTCAATGACTCCACAAAAGACAAAGATCTCACAAACTCACCGACTTCATGGGATAATAAGGTCGTACAAACACAAGTTAGTAAATAAACTAATCAGGTTTAAACTACCATATTTCCCACCCTATAAGTCGCATTGTCCAATTTGAACTTAGAAACGCTAAGCCTAAAACCCACAACAAAAAACTAACCTTAACAACCGTTTAAATCCACGAGATTTAATTTGACCTCGGTCATAAAGTTGAGACCTGTTTTTCTTGTGTGTTGCACTTTGGAATCTGACGACAAGAGTGTGTCGAAGCAGTGAAACGTTGTTTCCTTGTTGTTTAGTCATTACTGTTGTCATTAGTTGAGATATTGTTTGGTTCTGAACACTCCCAGCCAAAAAGGTTTTGTATTAACATTGGTTAATGAATGATATGGATTTAACTATGCCAACATGCAGTTCGTTTTGTTAAATCTCAATCGTCGAAGAGTCAATGTAGTTTAAAGCTACTCAAGGTACCATAAACTACATTGACCTCACAATTTCTAAATTGAACCGATTCGATCGTTTCTATTCTAGATTATCTATTCATTTTGATGAGTCTCGCCATAGACTTCAAAATTTATTAGGAATACCAAATCCTACGTCGTTCGTCTAAAAGACAACAGACATTTAGATCAAACTATATTTCATTTTTATTTTAGTTTAACCTAAACTAAGTAATGAATGGAGGAATAGTTTGGAATTAGAGGCCTTCGTTACAGAAGCCCTCCAAAATTTTATAGGTACAGATCCCTATATCTAATTTTACAGAATTGATCCACCCCTTAATTGGTAAGTGTAGCTGATCTAAACCATGATAGCTTACATACCAGGTGCATATAGGTAGGCTTAATGTAAAATCCTATTCATAAGCCCACCTAAAAAACCACATAATTGCATGACACATAGAACCAGAGTGGCACTGACTGGAAACCAACCAGCCAACAACCTTCGATGTGGGGACCTGCAGCTCCAACGCTTGGTCTTCAACCTCCATCCAAGGGTCGCCTCCTCTGCGTCAATCGAGGGATCCCCTCTACATGCTGATTATGAAAACAATTGTTGCTGATCAATCAACAAAACTAATCGTTGTGGAATTACTGCTATGGAATTACCGCTGTGGATTATAAGACTTTGTTTCCCAAAGGATCACAGACTTTGTTTTCCAAGAGTTAACAGACTTTGTTTTCCAAAGGATTAAAAGCTTTTCGCAATGGGATTACCTCCGAACAGTATGGAATTTCCAAAAACTTTATGGGATTATAATTTTTGATTTTTCTTTTCCACTTGCTGGATTACTTCAAGATCAAAGACAGTTCAAGGTTTCCTTTCGTGTTGGACCCCATCCCCAAGGACTGGCGATGGCTTCCAAAAGGGGGGAGATGTAGTGGGCATGACCTTGTCCACTTTTAAGACACCTGTGTACTTTTGAACTGTCCAGTGATGACCTTTACTGACCTCTCAGTAAAGCAAGACATTTACTACAAAATCATTCATTTAGCTATAATCTGATAAATATAGTCACCAAAAGAGACTATTTCTATCTTTGATTTTAGGCTGATGTGATCAAAAGAATAACTTTTGTCATTTTCATGATGTGTGCTTTTAAGCTGTGTTATTCTTTAAGAGTTAAACTGTGTTCACTGCTGTGTTAAAGGGAAATCTCGGGTCACAGAGACCCGACTGTTTTGTTTAGAAATAAGAAGACAGTTTAATCCGTTGTTTTTCATGAACAAGGCTCCAGCTTCTCTGTCTTTCCCTAAACAAATCTCCCTCTGCTCTGGCTGTAACCTTGGGTCGTGATAAGACAAGTGAACTCCTCTCTTTGAATCCGGCTTTAAGTTCTAACTGTGCGAGAACGCTTGAGAGTTTCTGGGAGCTTCGAAAGATGATGTGAACTTTCCAAAGAGCTGAATGACCAACAGTCACGCGCTAAGGACTCGTCATCCAGCTGGGACTGATAACATGTTGTTATGGGTCCACTCCGAGCGTAAGCTCAAAAACTTTGTTATTCCTTCCTGGAATAAATTATCTTGAGCCAAGAAGCCACGACTGTCACGACTTCTGCCGACGAAAGCGAGTATCACCGACACCGACAAGGTAAACACGCGTGGAGTCCAGCTTGGACTTGCGGGACCGACGACTCGTCAGTCTAAAGTTGACCACAGCTCTTTACCAGAACCAAGGCGGACGTCTTAAGGTAAAGGAGCAGCTGTTTGCTTGCTGGAGGTGTGATGATATCTTAGCTGGACGCGTACGGAAGAGTGTCATCTGGTTTCATAAATGCAAGATAAACTTCCTCTCTTAACCTCCCAATTCTTCTTAAATCTTTCCTCCTATCTTTTTCCCTCAATTCTAAGCTGGAAACTATTTTAAGCTGAAGAGCCCACAGACTAAATATGTTAACATCCAATATTGAAGTCTGTTGTGTTAAATTTAAGTGTGCTGACGTATTAATTTGAAAGAAAGTGAAATCATGTCAATCAAGTGTAATGGTGTTAATTTAGTTGATTCATTTTAAATAAATGATAGTGTCTCTTTGACATATCAAGCTAAGTTAACGTGTCCATTGTCACTTAATGGCTCTGTTTATTTATCCATCATAAAGATCACAGAAATATTGGGTAAACTGAAAAAGAAGAGAATCCGTGAAATTACTATTCAATCTGAATAAGTAAATTAAGGTAAAAAGGAGGTCAGTATTAAAACTGACCCTCCTCCTAAAACCCCTTACACACTCTATTCAGGTTGCCATGATCCTGGTCTTAAGTATCAGCTTGGTTTTTGTAGGATCTATGTTTGATCCTACTGGCACATTATACTTGTTTTTTTTATCTCATGACCTCTGTGAATGATGGACTTGCGTTGTGGTAGTGTCTTCCCGAAGTCTCGAAAAAGTTGGATAAGCTGACCATCAGACTGCACCAGGTAATCGTGGTAAATGGTAAATGGAGCTTATTTATATAATGCTTTCTAGCCCCCTGTGAGGAGCCCCAAAGCACTTTACAATACCAGCCATCCACCCATTCATTCAGACATTCATACACCGGTAGTGGTAGCCTGCCTTGCAAGGCGCCATCCAGACCTACCAGGAGCAACTCGGGGTTAAGTGTCTTGCCCAGGGACACAACGACACATGGTGGGCGGATGCGGGATTCGAACCTCCAACCTTCTGATCAGGGGTCGACTGCCATTACCACTACGCCCCGGCCGCCCCAATAATAATAATCCCACAACCTTACTATCGCTGCCTCTTATTATTATTATTGTTGTTACTGGGACTGTGGTAGCCTGGTTAAAACCAGACTCTTGTCCTTCACTTTGCTTCGTACTAGGGTCTGGGACTTGTCCCATAGACAAACGATTTCTCCGATAGATTTTTGAATGGACCAATCAGAGAACAGAAGGCGGAGTTTTGTTAGTTTAGCCTGGCGAGGCCAGGCTATTCAGATAAATAGCTCAGAAACCACTCGGTGGATATTTTTTCTGCTACCAGTGTGTAATTATATGGCTCTAATTTACTGACTGTTGGCCTAGATTAAACATTTGAGATAAAATTCGATTTTTTATCATTTATTTTCGTAGCGCACCCGAGGCTGTTTGGAAAATGTCAAACCGAAACTATTTAAATCCAGCAGATTTGACCATTTCGTGAATTGATTTAGGAACTGTTAAGCTCAGGAACCCTTCTGATATAACGTCAGCTAAAAAATATATTTTTTCTCAGCAAAGAAATAATAGTTTTTTACCTTGTTTTCTTGAAAATTCCTTCGTGGCGGCAGCCATTTTAACTGACGACGTCAGTCGACGTCGTTCAAAACTCCGCCTTCTGCTCTCTGATTGGTCCGGTCAAAAATCTACCGGAGAAATCGTTGTCTATGAGACAAGTCCCAGACCCAGTACAAAGCGAAGTGAAGGACAAGGGTCTGGTTTTAACCAGGCTAGGACTGGTAATTCAGTGGTCTGTGCTACAGTCTTGTATTCCTGAGGTTGTGGGTTTGAGCCCAGGTTGTGTCAGGAAGGGCATCCAGTGTAAAACAATTGCCAAATCTTTCATGCGTGTTCACTCACTGAAGTAACCCCTGAAGAAGGGAATGAAACACTATTATTATGATTGATAATAATTTATATTTTAACTATACTTGTGGTAGAAACACTAGGATATGATTTATTTTTTGCCTTTACCAACATGTAGATACTAATATGTTCAAGGAGCACTGTGCACTCACTAATGACATTCTGCTTTGGGGATAGCTAATGGGAGTAAGCCTGCCTAAGCCGTTCTGTGTCCAATTCTGCAGCCTGTATGCATATGGAACAGATTTTTACTAGTACTAAATGTTACTTGTTGTAATGTGGAAGTGTAGCTGTGCTCTTTACAAACGAAAATAATTTTGTCAGGCAAGACGAGAGGTTGAACTCCGCAGCAACTTCTGAATGGCAATAAGGCGTCTACTCCTCTGGGGTGAGTGAAATATATTCTACAATAATTTTTTACAGAGGCTCTCAGACATTAAAGCAAAGTACCATGTGGAGAGATGAAATAAAGATTGAAAGTATAGGGACAGAGGTAAAAAGAATAAAAAACATTACTGAGTAATGCATTATTTTATGATAAGATAAATACACTATCAAAAATTTATTTTTAACATATCTTTCTGGAACACGAGTGTGTAGTAAATGAACTGTCTTTATATAGAACCTTTACATCTTATCAAGATACTCAAAGCTCTTTACAACACAATCTATGCCTCATTTACCCATTCATACACTCTACTAGATCTGTACAAAGAATAATCAGTGCTTTAGATCACATTCATACACTGATGGGACACATCAGAGGCAACAAGGGGTTCAGTGTCTTGCCCAGGGACACTTCAACACGTGACTGCTGGTGGAATCGAACCATCAACCCTCACATTGGAGGACGACTGCTTTGACCACTCAGGAGAATTTGAAAAAAAATTGGACAAAATAAAAACAAAAAAATTGGAAGTACTTTCAGGCTCTGTCAGAAGAAACAAATCTTGTTCATTAACTGCACCATAATAAATAAATAAATAAATACAAACAGACAAAAATAAACAATTGGCTGATTTCCAGTTACATTCTTCCAAGGGTTAAAACACTCCTAAGACTGTCACAACATGCACGACTCAAACTACACCAACAGTTGAAGCTTTAAAGTTTTGTGAATGTAATTTGTTTTTTCTCAGAAAATATAAAGTCACTAATAGTCACACACACACACAGATGACTATATAGGTGAGCAGATTAAATATAATAGTCCTGTGGGCCACAGTGCTTCCAAGTGATGTAGTGGGGCCTGTCACTTTGACAGACATCTTCTGGTGCTGTGGTTGGATGGATGCAGAGGAGAAGGATGGTGGGGAGAGGAGGACACTTATGATGGATGCCAGGCCTCTCTTGGACATAAGGAATGAGTAATATGAAAACATCTATCACCTGATGAGAAAAGAAGGCAGAAGAGAGAAACAGTGCACAGAAACAGGCCTGTCCATCCCTGGCTGGTCGTTTCCCACCGCACAGGTCGGGTGCAGACATCTCCAGGAACCGTTTTATTTGGGATGTCTTTTACTGACAAGTTAAGAGCTTGGAAGTTCCCTGGAATATTCTCTGCTGCTCTTCACAATAAATAAGTAAAATACTTAATTTAATTTAATTTGAGTTGTGGGAAAGCTGGCACTCTTTTAGTGGGGGGTTTGTGAGGGCGACAGAGGAGAAGCAGCAGCTCTGCATCCTGCGGAATGGACCCTGTATGTTATCAACAAATTACATGACTAACAACATTAGTCAAGTTCTGAGAAAGAGCAGCTTCATCCAAAAAGAGATGGATGCCACCTCTCCACATCAGGTTTACCCCAAAATACACTTCAATTAACTACGTAGCCCACAGTGTTTTCAGGACACCAGCTGGATACCTCCTACCCTCTCCGGGTCTTGTCTAACTCGCAGCACCTTCTCAACCCCTGTCTCAAGGTTCTGCAGACCCCATTGCATTACAGTCCCTTCTCACCGTAAGAACTCAGGCCTACAGACAGAGATTTAGATAAGATTGCACAAAACATCCCAGAATTTGAACCAATGCTTGGTGGTGCATTACAAACGTTGTGTACATCTCAAGGTATAGTTTTTTTTTTTTAAGTTTTTTTTATCTTCAGCCATTTCAATAGCCTATGATTTATGATGCCTGGTCAAAGTAACATCCACCGGTGAAATAAGTACCGGTACTGTACTTTTATTGTGTGTCAGACAGTTTTAATTAAAAAGTAGCTGCTCCCTGTTCTGCATAGCATTGAAGAAGAGATGTCAGCACTAGGCGGTCCAGCCTTAGTGCTCACACTGGCCATTAAACAAGGTTGAACAGAACATCCACACATATTTGCATCCCCTATTTCACACGTTTTGGTTCAAACAATGAACCAGGGACATAAAAAAAAAAAACTTCAAACACTATTCATCCAGACCGTTCATCACCTCCATTGGCCGCATCCTTGGAAAAATTGTTTCAAATACAAGTTTACGCCAACTGTTAAGACTGCTGTTGTAAGGGATTTTATGAGTGTATGCATCCAGCATATGTACAAATGTAAATGTGTGTCCAGGTAACCATGTGGGATTGGACCAAGACTCAATGATCTGAAAAAAAGATTGGATGCCTGATGAGATGGTGCTGCTGAGTAAAGATGATCTGCAGAAGTGAAGGTGTCATCATTCCATTCCAACCAGCACACACCTGACCCACTTTGTCACGTCAGCCAAAAATCTAGCGTACCACTTTACAATAAGGCTCCCCTTATAGATGACTAATAAATAGTTTATAGATACATTATTAATTCATCTATAAACACTATAAATAATTAATGACTGCTTATTATGAATTAATTAAGGGTGAGAAAGAGACAAAACTGAACAGTTTCTTGCCAAATAGTGAGCCATATCTGTTCATCTAGAGTTGTTATATTAAACATTTCAGACTAAGTTACTACCTTGTAAACACAATAAGCATTTGTAAAACTATTTCTTTAGTATATAATGTAGTATTTTATCACTGCACTTTAAGTATTTACAACAAATATTTTATTCTTTAAAAATTAGCTTTACAAATGCTTATTGTACTCACAAGGTTGTAACAGTCTGAAATGTTTAATATAACAACTCTAGATGAAATTTATAGGTGGCAGATTTGGCTCACTATTTGGAAAGAAACTGTTATTTTTGTCTCTTTCTTGCCCTTAATTAACACATAATAAGCAGTTATTATTGACTTACAAAATGTTTGTGACGACCGCACCCACGTGCCGAGTGACGACCACGGCCACACGGCAGGTAACGACCGCACCCACGTGCCGAGTCACGACCATGGCTGCATGCAGGGTGACGGCCGCTGCCACACGCTGGTGGACCGGCTGCTGCAGCTCGCCGAGGAGTCGGGCCGTCGCCGCCGCAGCGTGTCTCCGACTACCAGTGGAGGGGTCTAGTCAGGCTCCACGAAGGGAATCTCCTGGAGCTGCTGCCGTCGGGACGGTTTGGGTGAGCCATGCAGAGACACGGTAAGCAGGTAAAAGGGTTGGAGTCTGGAGAAATAAACACAGACAACATGAAGGAGATTTTTTTAAATCTCTCAATTTCATGAATGCTGAACTGTCAGAGCTGGCTAAATGTCAAGAACTATTGATCAGTTTAGTTGAAGAGGCTAAACAGCTGAAAGCCGCACTGAAAGAGAGAGATGCTAAAATTTCTGAACTTGAGAGAAAGGTGGATGAACTAGAACAATACACACAAAGGGAGGATTTGTTCATCCCTGGACTTGAGGTGAAACCTAGAAACTATGCTCAAGCAGTGACAGGTGGGGACAACTCAGAAGATGCTCCTCAGGAACAACTGATCACGTTGGAGCAACAAGTGGTGACTTTTTTGAAAGAAAGGGACATTGATATCACACCTGAGACCATATAAACTTGTCACACCGTATCAACTAAATCAGATAAGAATAAACCACCCATTGTCATCAAGTTCATCAGTAGAAAAGCAAGAAACAATCTAATGGTACAAGCTAGAAAACTGAAAGGGACAAATGTGTACATAAATGAGCATTTAACTTTAAAAAATGGTAACATTGCCCGGGAGGCAAGTTGTTGAGGAAACAAAAAAAGAATAGCGGTAACATGGACAAAAAATGGAAACATCTGGGTTAAGGCTAATGAAAGATCACAGGCTAAAATGATAAAGGAACTGAAGGATTTAGAGAAATTTAGATGAATTAGTTAGGGAATAAATTGAAAAGTAAACTGAAACAACTTGGTACATGTGCAATTGATAAAATATGGATGTAAATGAATACTAGCAGATGAATACAGATGAAGACTCTGAACTTAAAATATACGATGTAGATTATCAGTTTTGTTCAAATTTCTTTCCAGTAATCAAAGAATGTGAATATTATAATGAAGAGCAATTTAACAATAACAACAGGACAATAGATGACCTTTCCATTGTTCATATTAATAGTAGAAGTTTAAGTGCAAATTTATCAAATATAACAGGTTATTTAAAACAATTACACAGAACATTCAGTATAATTGCTGTCTCAGAAACATGGTTTAATGATGAAAATATAAACAGTGTTAACATTGAAGGGTATGAACTTTATTATATGAACAGAAAAAATGAATGAGATGGTGGAGTGGCGCTATTTTTAAATAAAAAAATAACATGTAAAAATTTGACAAAATTTTGGTTATAGTAGAAAATCTCATGGAGATGATTACAATTGAAATAATAAACACTAATTCAAAAAATATAATGATAAGTTGTGTATATCGATCACCTGAGTCAAATGTAGAACTATTCAATGATCAGAGCATGGAGATTCTGGAGCGGAGTATTAATAAAACTGTGTTTTTGTGTGGAGACTTCAATATCGACTTATATAAAAATACAGACTCAAATAACATCAATACATTCTTTAATTCAATGAATAGTTTAAATCTGTATCCATTAATATCTAAACCGACAAGAATTACCACTCATAGTGTCACTATAATTGATAATATATTTACAAACATAACTATTACAGAGATGATGGGAGGAATTTTGATTAGTAACGTAAGTGACTACTTACCTGTTTTCACAATTTATGGTAAGCATCATTGCCATATAAAAGGAGATACAAACAAGAGAAATATAATAAATAAATCCAAAAAGGCTTTGGATAATCTTATTGACGATTTACAGGAACAAAATTGGAAAACAGTGTATGTTGATGATGTTAACATAGCATATGATGTATTTATAAATACCTTGGTAGCACTGTATGAAAAACATTGTGTGCAAAAAAAATTATACAAAACAAAATACTGTTGATAAACCATGGATGACAAATGGGTTGAAAAACGCTTGTTAAAAAAAGAACAATTTGTACTCAAGCTTCTTGAAATTGAAAACAAAAGAAGTCAACATCACCACAACCAGACTCCTCTTCATCAAAGAACTCAGAGGATGGAGCTGTGTCTGGGATTTCATCTGGTAAGCGTATGTTTGTCAACGTTACTGCAGCTTAATACGTGCATCGCGGTGAGTTAAACTAGGATCCATGTAACGCTAACTTTAAGATATTAGTTTGGAGCTTTATTTTATCTATGTAGCTAAACTCCGAAGCTAACTAAAGATTGACAGTAACAGATAAAGCTTAGCTTGTAAAAATGGGCTCATCCATCAAATAACCTGGTTAAACAGTTCACCTAATGTTTATGTTAATGTTCTCCTCACAGGAGCCTCTGACCCTGATGTGAGGAGGACAGACAAAAGAAAAACTAGATGGGTCTACAGGACAGTCACAAACTTTGTTGTAAAGTTTGCTGCATTTTTCTACAGTGGAGGCTGCATGGTGGAGGTAAGTTAAGCTGTAAAGGATATTGTTGACCAGTTAAGCTTTTGTCTCTCAGCCTAGATAATGGTTTTGATCAATAATAACACAACCATATTATTGTTGATGTTTTGTGTTCTCATGTCAATTAGGGAGATGATAAGAGCCCTAAACCCCAGAGAACCGCAGAGAAGACACAGGAAGAGACACAGAGGTAAAGAAGTCTGTATCAACACTAACCTCAGTGAATCCAGTGACCTGCTGGTGGGATGTGAGGGACACTATGCTAATGCTATCAAACTTGGCAACCAGGTATCTGTGTGTGCAACAAGCATCATTCACACCCTCAGAGAGATTTTTTTTTACTGCTGGAGACACCATCAGCCAGGAGTGGGCTTGTTTGTGTCCAAAGAAAGCAGTTGTTTCTGAAGAAAAACTGTTAAGTGAAAAGGTCCTCAGTGTGTAGCAGTGAGCATTAGACACTGACGTGTCACTGGTTTTCAACTGGTCTTTTGACCTGGAAATTATTTATTTTTATGTAAGAAAACTGCTTGGAAAAAAAAAATACCAAAGTTAAAAAGAAAACTTATGATTAGTACTGTAATGAGTAACATAATGTTCTTCTTGTTAGAATTTATGTAAATTACAAAATTGGTAACGAAAAAAGTACCGTCCAGGAACCGACATCGAAGTCAAGGTGCCGACACGGTACAGTTACCAATTTTTTTTTAAAAAGGTACCCAGCCCTAGATAAGATTGAGATTCAGCAATTCAGAGGTTTATTTGTCACACACACCACATGTGGTACATGAGGTGGGACAAAACATAGAAAGTTACTGTATAAGTACACTCCCATTTCCTCTCAGAGTTTGAAACTTTTTAATTCTCAGACACTTTATGACAATGCATCCATGCACCCATATATATA
>JBBPBX010015868.1:0-48869 GCA_038048925.1 Garcialebias charrua
TGTATTTGTGTCTGAGTGTCTTCCTTTTATGAATCCGGTTTGGTCTGGATGTATAATAACAGGAGTTATCTTCTCTAGTCTTTTAGATAAGACTTTACAAATTATTTTAACATCAACATTAATGAGAGAGATTGGACGATAACTCGTAGGTAATACTGGGTCTTTGCCTGGCTTTAATAAGAGACTAATGTTGGCTGAATTCATATGTGTTGGTAGCCTGCCATTTTCTTCTGACTCAAGTAGCACTCTATAAAATATCGGTTCCAGTATATCCCAGAACTTTTTATAGTATTCTACTGGATATCCATCAGGACCTGGCGATTTCTTATTAGGCATGCTTTTAATTGCTTCATGGAGCTCATCTGAAGTTAATGGTGAGTCTAGTTTTGATGATTGACTAATATCTAGTTTTGGGAGTGTTACTTTCTCTAAGAATTCATTAATATCCTCATTAGATGGATTTATTTGTGGAGTGTATAGAGTTTTATAGAAATCTTTAAAAACATTGTTTACTTTTCCCTCATCATGAATTATATTTCCATCTTTATCTTTAATACCATATATATATGTTTTTTCTTTGTTTAATTTAAGTTGATTAGCTAAAAAGCTCCCTGATTTATTACCGTATTCAAAATTATCTAATCTAAGTCTTTGTATCAAGAATTTATTTTTCTTATCAATAATTTCATTTAGTTCTAATTTTACTTTGCGTAGTTTTTGCTGTGTTTCCTCTTCTTGTAGACCTTCTAATAGTTTAATGGATTTCTCTAATTCCTCAATACGTTTATTTTCTTTTTTCTTTTTATTTGTTGAATAGGATATTATTTTACCTCTCATAACTGTTTTCCCAGCCTCCCAAAGTGTACATGCTGATGTTCCTGGCAAATCATTCAACTCTAAATATGATGCCCATTCTATTTTAAAATATTGCAAAAATTCTTCTTCTTGAAGCAGTGATGTATTGAATCTCCAATTTATATTTTTTCTAGTTTCTTTTTTATAATCTAAATATAGAGTAACTGGTGCATGATCGCTGACAGCAATGGTGTGTATCTTAGTGTCTGAAATGTTGGTCAGCAATGAATTGCTTACTATAAAATAATCTATACGAGAATATGAGTGATGCACATGTGAAAAGAAAGAATATTCTTTGCTATCAGGGTGAAAAGAACGCCATGCATCGCAGAGTCCATAATCATTCATATACTGTTTAACTATATTTATAGATTGCCAACTGCGTTGAGTTCCCACTGTATTCAGTCTGTCTATTTTGTCATTGAAACCAAAGTTGAGATCACCTCCCATTACCAGTGAGGAATCCATGTGCTTTGATAGAGTGGAAAAAAAGTCATGAAAAAAAGAAGCGTCGTCTACATTTGGCCCATATATGCTAACTATACAATAATTTTGTCTAAATATTGATAACTTTAATATTATATATCTACCGTGTGGGTCTATAACCTGATCTAATACTGTGAAGTTAACATTTTTATGTATTAAAATTGCTACCCCTCTTTGTCTAGAATTATAACAGGCTGAGAATACATTAGGAAACTCTGAAGATTTTAGCTCATCTACAGTTGAGGCCAATTTATGAATTTCTTGGAGTAATACAACATCTGCCTTTAATCTTTTAATCTGATTAAAAATCCTATATTTTTTATGTTGGCTACCGGCTCCATTAATGTTCCATGTGACAAACCCTAAAGAACCCATACTTGTGCTAATGATAATAAATCTATACCACACCCACTATCACAAATATAAAAGATAACAATAGATCCAGACAAAAACATATTCCTTAATGAATAACTATATATGATTTTTAAATAAAGTAATTGCTGTTTCTTTTGAAAATGAATCAGGGAAGTTTTCATTCATAAAGTAATTGTATGGATATACAAAGACGTGTGTGAACCCTTGTGCTTGTGCGCTGATAATTGTTGAGTTAGAAAAATATAGACAAGAAAACAAAGAGAAATGATATACATGGAAACATAATTCAGATAAGAAAAAACAACAAAAACACCCTCTTACCACATCAAGTGTCATCCCACCTTGTGTATCACCACTATCTGAGTGTGTCCCACCACCGAGCTGTGCTGAAAAAAAATTAAATATATCTGGTAAGTAATATTAACAAATACTATATTTAATAATATTAATCAATATTAGTAACCGATATAGTTCTTACCTTGATCATATGGCTAATAAAGCCAAGGAGTAGTTTCTGGATCTCTAAACAGCTGACCGTTTATATAGAGTTTATCCACGGAGATGTTAGCTCTTATTCCTTCGCTTATATTTTTCTTTCTTATCGGGAATAGTACTTTCCTTCTGCTCAGGATTTCTGCAGGATATTGATCGTTCATACTAAAATGTGTCCCACGTAGTTCCCTACCCCGGCTTTTAACCTGTTCCTTTTGTTTATAATGTTCGAATTTAGCTATTATCGGGCGCGGTCTAGTGTTCCCAGGCCGTTTAGCCCCGAGGCGGTGAACTCGATGAAAAGTAATTGCTTTAATGGTTTCACTCGGCAACTTTAGCTGTTTTTGAAAGAAGTCCCGAACCAAGGCCTCCGGATTTTCCTCCGCCCCCTCCGGAATCCCAGAGAAAATAACATTATCCCGCATACTTCTGGCTTGGATATCTAATACTGACTCTTTAAATTTTTTATTATCCCCGGAAAGTTGCAACATCTGATCTTTAAGCTGTCCAACTGTTACCTTTAGCTCAATGTTTTCATTAGCTAGAGATGCTACCTGTTCCTGGGTGAACTCCAGTGATTGTCTCAACCCCATTACTTCCTTCTGTAGCTCCTCAACTAACGCCAGCCGGGCGTCCAAGCTAGACAACTTTTTATCAATTGACTCCAGAATCGTCACGAAGCCTGAATTATCCACCGAAGGTTCCGAAACGCTATCTGAGCTTCCCTCTCGGTACCGTTTAGCATTCGGCTTCGACTCGCCACCGCTACCGCTCGTGTTAGCCGAACCGCTACCCGCACCGGATGTTACATTAGGGTCGCTCATGACAAACCTTTCAAAATAATCGTCGATAAACAACTCAAGGCTCTCCGACGTTTCCACGTCCAGTTTGTGGAAATAATGGGGGGAGAAAAGATCGGTTATCAAATTTTTAATACCTTTTTAAATGATCTTACATTTAGTTATATAGTTTGTTTAAATAAATATGGACTTACCAAAGCTTTATCATAATACTCACGCACAAGTATAGAGTTTTTCAGCAGCAGCTCATTCCCCACGTCCGCACCTCCTGTCCCGAGAGCAAGGGGGAGGGACCAGAAACGTGTCTCTGTTCAAAATTTTTCTAAGTTCCAGCGTGTTCCAAAAACTACGTATAGCAGCTTTAATGTAATGGCTAGGTATTAAAAAAACAAACATTTAGCCCTCCCCAGTACTTATTTATGTTGCTCTTATTTTGAAATGTAACCGGAAGTTCTGCGTTAAGAAAGGTGGAAAGAGAAGTTATGGAGACGCCGCTAATGTCGAACCAGTTAACACTATAGACATAATATGTCTGTGGTTAATACAAACAGCTTTTTTTCTGTCCAATCAGATGTGGCCCTCCAGACACGCCTATTTTGCTGTCGTCCAATCAGATGTGTCCCCCGGATACGCTTCGTTCAATCAGATGTGCCCCCCCAGATATAATAATAATTTGTCACATTTGTCATCTGTGTACGTTCCCATACTTGACAGACGAAATTGGTCTTCTGCATTTAACCCAACTACCACCAGGTGGTGCAGTGAGCAGCGTTGTCGCGCTCGGGGAGCTGGGGAAAATAGATGTGCACTCATAGACACCCCAAGGTGTGCCATGGCCGGGGTTCGAACCTGGGTCCTTCGGATAACAAGTCCGATTCTCTGCCACTACACCATGCCTTCTGTCTGCAGAGATACCTACCGGTACATGCCTATAAGCGCTCTTGGCCACGCCCTCTGCTCTGCTCACTGAACATCTGATCAGCTGTTTAACTGCAGCAGGAAATTTATCCTGCAGTATGGACTGCACAAAGCTGCATGAGGAAGCTTATTCTGCAGCTCTGGGCTGCACAAATGTGCAGCAGGTGCTAAATAATTTAAAATAAGCCAATTGTGTGTCATGTCCAATCTTATTTTGAAAAACCGCGATAAACAAACCGCTAAGTAGCAAGGGACTCCTGTAACCATGTTTTCCCCTCTCTAGTTGTAGACCGCTCCACATTCAAAGCACTTACTGTTATTCAGGGCAGCCAGCAGGGCGACGACAGAAGCATCCAGAATGTTCCCATCATAGTCGAGACACATGATGTCACAATAAAGGACCCAGCAGAGCTGCAACAAGAACCAGCTGAATTATGACCCAACAATCACAGTCGTCACTAGTTTATGTGCTCATTTATAAGTTTTCACCTTTCCTCTGTCGATGCACAAGTCTTCTGCCTTGATCACCTCAGAGCTGCAGCACAAACATGCAACGACGACGAGTGAGCAAACCGCAGTGGAAAACTACAAGAGCATGTTGAGGGTTTATCCAACCTTTCAATAACATCTGCAATGAACTGGCTAGCAGCCTGGGCCTGTTCTCCTGGCGGGCCCGACCGGAAGCGGGACGAACACAGAGGCGGCAGGTCCACGTTGGGCACTTCAAGAGCACAGAAAGAACGCTGCAGTCAGTGTTTTGTTTATTAGAATCCTCATCTGTTATTGCCGTACAACCATAACCATCATAGCTACATACGCAAAACACTTGAATCAAAATAGCAGCTTAGAGCAAAAGTTCACACACGTTTGAGAAATTTGTATTTAACAAAAAGGAGGCTGCGCCTTTTCTTTTTTATAGATTAGCACTTGATACTTTTGCACCATACTTACCAATGTAACCTTTACCAGGTGCATCCACCGTAGGGTTGGCCAGCTCCTGCACACAGACACATGTTTGTTATGTTTTAAGGAAAATAATGAAAATGTTTTTTTTTTTTTTTTGAACCTTTATACAGGTTAGTCTCATTGAGCCTCAAGGACTCATTTACGAGAGAGACCTGCAATTCATTTATGCAGGATCAAAAAATGGTTGGTCAATAAATCATCTATAATAGGCTGAACTGAAAATGTAGGATTTTGTAAGCTGAAGTAGAGTTACAATAAAGTACAGGTAGTCCTCGGGTTACGACGGTCTCGAGTTATGACGTTTCGTGGTTACGACGCATCTCCCATTTACTATGAAAAGCCTTATTTCGAGTTATGCAGTTTTACGTCATAAACGTCGTGACGCAGCGGCAGAAGAATACAGTATTGAACTGTACGCGGTGCAGGAATACGGCGGATGGACCGGTTTTACGTCGTAAACGTAGCGGCGGAGGAATACACTGCACTGTACTGTGAACGCGGTTTTACGTTGTAAACGGAATGCGGAATACGGCGGATGGACCGGTTTTACGTCGTAAACATAGCGGCGGAGGAATACACTGGACTGGACTGTGAACGCGGTTTGACGTCGTAAATGAATGCGAAATATGTCGTCAACGTAGCGGCAGAGGAATACACTGTACTGTGAACGCGGTTTTACGTTGTAAACAGAATGCAGAATACGGCGGATGGACCGGTTTTACGTCGTAAACGTAAAGCAGCAGCGGAAAATATTGTACTGTACGTGGTGCAGCGGTCGAAAATATTGTACTGTACGCAGTGCAGCGGTGGAGGAATACTGTACAGGTAGTCCCCGACTTACGAGCGCTCTGACTTACGAGGTCCCGGACTTACGAGCATGCATCCCATTAAAAAAATTTTTTTTTTTTTTTTTTTACTTTTTTTTTTTATAAATGAATACATGTACAGTACTGGACAGTCACCAAGCACTTAGCCTATCCTAACACAGTTTTTAAAGATGAAGGAATAAGTTGAATTGTCTCCCTTTCACATAAAGGGAGCAAGCTCCCTATGGAGCCTGCAGGGAGGAGGGAGACAATTCAACTGATTCCTTCATCTTTAAAAACTGTGTTAGGATAGACTAAGTGCTTGGTGACTGTACAGTACTGTACATTTATCTATTTATAAATAAAAAACAATAAAAAATAAAAATAGTGTATATACTGTATATTTTTGTATTTTTTTATATTTTTAGGGACACTTCTCGAATCTTATTAGTTTTAAAGTATTTTCTAGGTAACAGAACATTTTTCCAACAGATATCATTAAATGAATTATCCCAGAAGAATATAGAAGCAGGTTTACTGATATATTCTCTAATTATTAATTATCTAATACATTTATTTGTTTTTTCGCTTAAAAAAGGGTCAGAGTTTCCAATGAATAATTCTTCTGTTAAATAGTCCGTACTGTTTTGTACAGGATTTGACATCAATATTTTCACACCAGATGGAATGGCATCAAAGCTATATGCCACGGACTTCCTTTCTAGCACTTCCGCATTCATGGGCCAGAGGGCGCACTTCCGGTTCACAGCCACAGAATGACGATCTTTACACAATCTCTGCAGGACTTTCCGACAGTCAATGTGTACAGAATTATTCAGACCTTTGTCTAAAGCGCACATCTAAGAAAGACAAAGGATTTAAGCTTTATGTGTCCAACTACATAAATAACTCTGAAGGTAAGTCTGTATTTGTTTTCAGTTCACCAAACTGCATCATGTAGGCTAACACAGCTAACATAGTTAACCCTTGCTAAATTGTTGAGTAAACGTGTTTTGTCTGTACATTTCTGATTTAACACAAATGTTAGTTTCAAACAAGGAGGCAGGAGAAGTCAGGGCTGAGTGTTTACAGTCCATGAGGAGCAGCAGAAGCCCCACTGTTTGAGTCAAAGCCACCTGACAGTTCAGTTTCAAACAAGGAGGCAGGAGATTTAGAGCAGATTTAGAAACACAAGTTATTTTAATTTAATTATTTTAATTCAAGTTTGTGTACAAAACTTGAGTTGAAGTTAAATATCAGACAATATAAACTCTTTATATTCAACACATGTCTGCTATATGGTTTTGTGAATCTCACTGTTTATAGCAGCTCTTAATAAGAGATGTTTTCTTTCACTGGACAGGACACCGTAGTGATGATGATGAGGAGGGAGCCAGCTGGTCCAGCCTGGATGTTTGTGAGCCGAGATCGGATCCAAACACTCTCCACTGATGACGAAGGACATGTGATCCATGTGGATGGTTGAACAGAAGAGCTGCTTCATCACTTACCTTTGTCTGACTGATTAATGTTTTTAAATCTCCATTAGCTGTCGAGGAAGCTGTGACTTAAAGTCAGAAGCTGTAATGCTATAAACTGTTTAAATCTTGTGCCTCAAACGTTTTCTACAGTAATGTAACATCATCATCAAATTTGTTTTTAATAAACTGGCTAAAATAAAACTGAACTCTAAGCCTGTCTTAAATCAACATACACATTTTTTTGGGTGATAATATGAAGACAAAGTCAGAATGTTTTGAACATTTTATTTTCTTACAAGTAGTAAGTAGTGTGACTGTAGTGTCAGGGTACAGTAGTCCTGAAGTATGCAGGTAGATTTTTATGCATCTGCTCTTCAGGTATCGGGTCCTAATTGAGCCGAGTACTGTCAAAAAGTTGCAGTGATAATCCGCCTGACCGTGGACTGATGGACACCGTACCGGTCAGCAAGGTCCCGTTGCTTTCATCCAAGGTCAAGGTCATTTAAGAACAGGAAGAACTCAACGGGCTGCAGGATATTGGTTGACGGGGTGGTGTGGATAAATAATCAATAAATAACACTGAACAACTGGTAATAACTAATAATTCAATCTCAATGTCACTACTTGTGCAATAACCTGTCACACAACCTGTGTAATGTTGATTATGTGTAGTGTATATATATATAACTATGTGCATGTTAGCTTGTACTGTATTACTAGTTTGAAATACTTACAGTAGTTCATTCAAATTCATCCTGCTGCATCATTACTGTATATCCAACCATGTTTACTGTCTCTCTTCAGGACTTTGTGAATATTATAATTACTTTTTCACTTTGCATGCTTTTAGTATAGTTTGATTTTTAGCAAGTCAAATCTGCTCTTCTCATCCTGAGCACTTCATTGTACTGTTAACTCTGTGTTAACCTGTATATGACAAATAAACACAACTTGAACTTGATGGGGAGTTCCTCTCATCTCATTCTTGGTGAACACCGACCATGAATGGCAGAGCAGCGCAGTCATGGGTCAGAAACACACCAGGAGGTCAGATGATGCAAACCTGAAAAAACAAAAAAGTGTTCATATTTACCTACATAACGTAAAAAACCAAACAGAGAACTCTTTATGAGAGTTATGCTTTAAAATAAATAATTACATCTCAGGAAATAAAAGTTTAATTGAAGTGAAACAGTTCTGGTTTCATATTAAAGGAAACTGCAGAGAATATTTCAGAGGTGTAACAGCCCTGAAGTTACTAGGAGTTTACAAACATATTTACAGATTAGAAAACTGTTAAAATCTGAATATTATTTTAAAAGTATGTAGTTACAAACTTTTATTAAATCACTCATCATGACTCCAACATTAAATCTACAAGTGCAGGATGTGGAGTCGAGTCATATTCATGTTTCTTACTGAGCTGCAGCTGTGTTCTCCTCCTCCTCGCTGTCCTCTCTGCTGCTTCTCTCCCAAAGCCCCGGTCATGGAAGGGACAATTATTCCACTGGAACAATGCAGGTACAGCTCATTTTTAACCACTGTTTGATGCTGGCTCTTGAATATTCTGAGGTTTAAAACGCCGGCTACAACCGAGTGTTAGCTTTAAGGCTAACTCGGTTAGCCACGAACTCTGGCATTAAAATATAAAAAACTAAGCGCTCTATTGTACCTGCTATTCACTGGACACAACGGCACACAACAAATCTCTCTTGTTGTACCAGTAGCTCGCAGATAATTTACCTTTTGTGTCTTTTACATGGTCTAGTTCTAGAAGCTACCGCTAAAAACAACTGCTGTCGACCAGAACCGGAAGTGTAGCGTAGAGCCCAGATTTTAACGGAAGTACGTCACCACTACCCGTGGCATATACCCTATTGCAAATTCTCTCGGTAGTACTGGAAAGATATTAGCCTGGCCCTCGCCTTCCTGCACAGCTCCGCTCAATTCTCATTTCCCTTCACTGCACAGTCTGGGATTCCTCCCATAGACAACGATTTCTCCGGCCGATTTTTGACCGGACCAATCAGAGAACAGAAGGCGGAGTTTTGAACGACGTTGACAGGGTTGCCAGATAAGAATTAACGAATCATCTAGTACTGTTGTTTATTTTATTTTTTACCCAAACTGTCATATTTGCTGCGTGAGGGTCTGATAAGATTAATAGTGTGTTGAGTTTAGTGAACATTTGCACTGAAAAGGGGTAAAAAAAATAAAAATAAAATAAAATTTATGTTTATCTGGCAACCCTGGGACTGACGTCGTCAGTTAAAATGGCTGCCGCCACGAAGGAATTTTCAACAAAACAAGGTAAAAAACTATTATTTCTTTCCTGAGAAAAACTATATTTCTTAGCTGACGTTATAAAGTGTTTCTGAGCTCAACAGTTCCTAAATCAATTCACGAACTGGTCAAATCTGCTGGATTTAAATAGTTTCGGTTTGACATTTTCCAAACAGCCTCGGGTGCGCTACGAAAATAAATGATAAAAAATTGAATTTTATCTCAAATGTTTCATCAAGGCCAACAGTCAGTAAATTAGAGCCATATAATTACACACTGGTAGCAAAAAAAAGATCCACCGAGTGGTTTCTGAGCTTTTTATCTGAATAGCCTGGACCTCGCCAGGCTAAGCTAACAAAACTACGCCTTCTGTTCTCTGATTGGTCCGTTCAAAAATCTACGGAGAAATCGTTTTCAATGGGAGGAATGCCAGACCCTAGTCCGAAGCAAAGTGAAGGACAGGGTCTGGTTCAACCAGGCTAGAAAGATATATGTAGTTAAAAATTCACTATAAGAGTGTAAGTGTTGCCGTCTTTGTTGAATAACTGATGTACATGAACGATTCCTCTGTCAAACCATTTTTTTTTAAGAAAATAGATTTATGTTAAAAACAGATGTGATTTAGTCAGGTTAATCTCATTGAGCCTCGAGGACTCGTTTACAAGAGAGACCTGTCTACAAACTAAAGAATGATGACAACAGCAACAGTACATTTTCCTTGAACAATCAACAATAAACATAAGAGAGAAATACAGATTTTTTTTAACAAGTTAAAACAAAGATATCAAAGTAGCAAAACAGACAGATTATAAGGTAGATGTAGAAAATCAAAAACAGGAATATGTCTGCATTGGTTTTTGCAGACATGTTCCTGTTTTTGTTGTTGTTGTTGTTTTCTTTTTTATGTACCGATAAAGGAACAATTACTTGAAACCACGTAAAATGGTTTTAAAGTTGTTTTTTTTGTTGAATAATTGTTTATTAAAACTATGCATATGTATGCAACAATTTGCTAAATCTGAACTTAAAAAATATTGAACAACCTTTACACACATTTGACCTGCTTATGTTACTTCTTCCTCAACACTTCACTAACTTCCTAAAAACCTGTGCTTCCACTTAGGGGGCCCCCTAGTGGCCACGGGGCCCCAAGCAGCCGCTCGTTAGTTTACTTATGCCTTGGGCCGGCCCTGATCATGTGTCTGTTTAAAGTTGACTTCCGTCCAAACCTTTGTCCACAAAGATCACAAGCAAATGCTTTCTGTCCTGTGTGCACTATCATGTGTGTGTTTAAATTTGATTTCTGTCCAAACCTTTGTCCACAAAGATCACAAGCAAATGCTTTCTGTCCTGTGTGAACTATCATGTGTGTGTTTAAAGTTGACTTCCGTCCAAACCTTTGTCCACAAAGATCACAAGCAAATGCTTTCTGTCCTGTGTGAACTATCATGTGTTTGTTTAAAGTTGACTTCTGTCCAAACCTTTGTCCACAAAGATCACAAGCAAATGTTTTCTGTCCTGTGTGAATTATCATGTGTGTGTTTAAACCTGACTTCAGTCCAAACCTTTGTCCACAAAGATCACAAGCAAATGTTTTCTGTCCTGTGTGAACTATCATGTGTGTGTTTAAAGTTGACTTCATTCCAAACCTTTGTCCACAAAGATCACAAGCAAATGCTTTCTGTCCTGTGTGAATTATCATGTGTCTGTTTAAAGATGTCTTCTGTCCAAACCTTTGTCCACAAACATCACAAGCAAATGTTTTCTGTCCTGTGTGAATTATCATGTGTCTGTTTAAAGTTGACTTCAGTCCAAACCTTTGTCCACAAACATCACAAGCAAATGCTTTCTGTCCTGTGTGAACTATCATGTGTTTCTTTAGACTACCATTTTGGTTAAATATTTTACCACAGTCTTCACAACTAAATGAGTTCTGTCTTGACTGTTTTTTCTTGAGTGAGCCTCCAGTTTTCTTGACTTTTAAATGTTCCTCGATAACCAAACAACTTGAAGACGTCACTGACTGACTCGTCTTGTGAAATTGTTTCCCATGCTCAGTGAAGCTGCAAGACTTGTTGACAGTGTGTACGTCTGACTCAGGAGCTCTGCTCTCCTTCCAGTCTTTGTCACCGTCTTCAGGTTCTGACCCAGAGTCTGATAAGTCTTTTATCTGAGAGTCAGAGTCCTTCACCTCATCACCTTCATCATCCTCACTGACTTCAGTCTCTGAAGAGCTGCAATCATCTCCATAAGTATTTAGATCTGGGTTCCTGGTAGTTTCTCCTTCTCCACATTCCTCTCCACCAGTTGCTGTTTTCATCTGGTCAGCTGAGCTGCTGGTTGGAAGATCTTCCTCTTTTACTTGGTGCTGATGAAGCTGTAAAAACAGAGGCTTCTCCTCTTCTTCCTCATTCTTCCAAGGAACAGCAGTGAATGCAAACCCGGTGTCATCAGTCTCCTTTTTCACACAAAACTGCTCTCCCTCTTGACTGGTCCACAGTTCCTCCTCTTCCTCTTTTATCTTGAGGGTCTCTGGATCCTGTTGGTCCACACCAAGCAAACAAAAGTAACTTTACTGCTGATGTTTATTACTAATTAAATTTGATTTGATTTGATGTTTATTCATTCATTTTAAAAGAACAATACAAGACAGTTTCATCAGATACAAGAATACAAGTAGGATAAAATGAAGGGAGCAGAAAGAAGATGAAATCTTATTATATCTGCCCCTTATTTCACAGTTTGTTCAACCAATGATAACCTTCAAGCAACATCACAGAATGAATAATTCTACTTATTTTTCTAACTGTAATACACAAACTACATCACAAAATGAATAATTCTACTTAATTTTCCTAACTGTAATACACAAACTACATCACAAAATGAATAATTCTACTTAATTTTCCTAACTAATACATAAACTAGATCACAAAATGAATAATTCTACTTAATTTTTCTAACTGTAATACACAAACTACATCACCCATAATTCTACTTACATCACCCATAATTCTACTTACTTTTTCTAACTGTGATACACAAACTACATCACAAAATGAATAAATCTACTTAATTTTTCTAACTAATACACAATTTTTCTAACTAATACACAAAATACATCACACTTAATTTTTTTTTCTACTTAATTTTCCTATTTTTTTATTATTTTTTTCTACTTAATTTTCCTAACTGTAATACACAAACTAGATCATAAAATGAATAATTCTACTTAATTTTTCTAACTGTAATACACAAATTAAAAGATGGCACAACATCAAGATGTTCACAAAATGAGTAATTCTACTTAATTTTCCTAAATGTAATACACAAAATACATCACAAAAATGAATAATTCTACTTAATTTTTCTAACTGTAATACACAAACGCACTAAGCTACATCATATTCCTCGGACCAAATTGAGGACCATGGGAGACCGAGCATTCTGTGTGGCTGCCCCCCGCCTGTGGAACTCCCTCCCTGATGACCTGAGAGCTCCACAGTCACTGGTTGACTTTAAAAGCGGCATTAAGACTTTTCTTTTTAAGCAAGCCTATTCTGCTTTCACATGATTTTATCTTTGATCTTAGCTGATATCTTTATTGATTTTACTTGATTTTATCACTTGTTTTATTTTATTTATTTTTTAAGCAAGCCTAAACATACATGATTTTATCTTTGATCTTAGTCGATATTATTGTTGATTTTATTTGATTTTATCACTTGTTTTATTTTTATCTTTACCTTGTTACACATTGTAGCACTTTGAGATTTTTATTAATGAAAAGTGCATTACAAATTGAATTCATTATTATTATTATTATTATTATATGTACAACATAGGTGTAATACACAAACACGCAAGGTTACATCATATATAGTTTTTGAGCAAGTCTTTTTTTTACCTTTTTCTTAAATGTATACATTGATTTTTCATTTTTAACATCACTCTCCAGAGCATTCCACAATCGAACTCCCTGAATTGAGGTAGACCGTCCCTTTAAGCTGGTTCTGAATTGTGGTTTGATGAATATCTCTGTCCCTTTGAGATTGTAATAACTTTGTCTTTTTATAAAATTTCTTTGGATATTTAAAGGTAATGTGTTATTATGAGCCCTATACATAACTGATAAAATACTATATTCTACCAATTCCTGGAATTTCAATAAGTTTAGCTGAAGAAACAAAGTGTTTGATGGGTGACTGAAATGTTTTCTGGTGATTACTCTTACAGCTCTCTTTTGTAAAATAAAAACAGGCTTTGTAATAGTTTTGCACGCTTTTCCCCAAACCTCAATACAATAGATTAAATGTGGAGCAATGATTGTGTTATACAACATATGTAAAGCTTTATCAATTAAAAAATCCCTGACTTTATACAATACTGCAATTGATCTAGCTATTTTTTTTAAATGGAATTTACATGATGTTTCCACGTCAGTTTGTCATCAATGATAACACCCAGAAACTTCACTTCACTCACTTTACAGATCACAACATCTTCAATTTCAAATGGATCGTCATCAACAATTCTCTTTTTGTTACTGAATATCATGTAATTAGTTTTATCTAAATTCAAAGATAATTTGTTTAATTTAAACCAAGTTTGTATTTTTATAAATTCTGTTTTCATCATATCCAAAATCTGTTTTATGTCATTACCCGAACAGAAAAATGTGGTGTCATCGGCAAAAAGAACACATTTAAGTAGTCCTGACACATTTACCAAGTCATTCACATATAAAATAAATAACTTTGGTCCAAGCACAGAACCCTGAGGAACTCCACAAGTGATATCACGGAGGTCAGATCTAACATCATTTATTTGCACAAACTGTTTCCTGTCCTTCAAATAGCTAGATACCCACTGTAATGCTGGTCCTCTAACACCATATTTATTTAGTTTTTCAAGGAGAATGGTGTGGTCAATGGTATCAAATGCTTTTTTTAGATCAACAAAAACACTAACACAGTACTGTTTATGATCGACAGCATTAGTTATTTGTTCCATTAAATCCATGAGAGCCATTGACGTAGAGTTTTTTTCTCTAAACCCATACTGACTGCTACTTAAAATATTTTGTTTATCAATAAATTGATCCAATCTGGTCACAAATAGTTTTTCTAGAATTTTTGAGAACTGTGGTAGAAACCTTTAGTTTATTTTAGTTATACTTTTTTTATATTTTTTTTATACTAGTATGCAAAAACTCAGGACAGTATTATGTTCATTAAATGTTTAATGTTTTAGTTTTAGAGTTGGTGTAAATTTTCATACTCTTATACCACTATGCAAAAAACTCAGGACAGTGTTAGTTTTACTATTTTATGCTTATGTCTATTATTATATGTTTCAGTGTTTCAATGTTTTAGATGTTTACTGTTGCACCGAGGGACTGAGAGAAACGCAATTTCGGTCCTGTGTATGTCCTGTTGAACAGATTAAGAAGTATTAATGTTTTTCTGACTAAATGTTTATCAATTTTTAAGAGTTAATGCTTAATGCAACACAAAAAAAACATTTTAGTTCAAGATGTTTCATTAAAGTCTTGAAGTGGGGGGTTTTGTGTGGCTTTGCTTCAAAAGGTCCAGGGTTTCTTTGAAGGATAAGGGCCCAATCCTTCTCGAAAAACTGGTCTTTGATGGAATGAATGCATATCACCCATCTCACTTCAAACTTTGCAGTTCTTCTGAAAGGGAGTTAGGCAAATAATATGTTTCCATGCATCTCACAGCCAAGTTTGTGAGATGTTGATGAGCACAGCTCAGCAATTGGGGGCGAACTGACCTTGTAGCTGATAGATGAAACAGAAAATCTTTTGGCAAGTGCCTGGTACTGTCTTGAGGAGCAAGGTTTGATTGAAAACATATTTGATGGGAGTGAATGAAGTCATACTCCACAAAGGTATAAAATGAGTTCTGTTCAGATAAACAATTCGGAGTCTACCGTGGGTTTTTGATCCAAACGCCCGGTGTGCATTGATGACTTTCTCTCGCCGAGAACAGAGCGGCTCCCCTGTTCAAAGTGTCAAAGGTGAGAAAATACTGTAATTTGTTACACGTCAATGTTTTGAGATTGTGTGTATTTTAAGTTTTACTGTGGCGAGATTAAACAGACACTTTTAAATCTTAGCAGGAAACTTGTGTGCAGTCAGTACTGTGGCAGATTTAACTGACAATTATTTCTAGCAGGAGGACTGTTTGTATGTTTGAACATGTATGTTTTTACTTTTTCTGTCACAAGACTTCTTTAATAAATATCCATTATTTTTAATTAAGTCTGTTTGTTTTCTTCCAAACCAGTGAGTGTGCCCACCTTTCAAGAATCCAAAAAGATGATGAAACATTAACCATTTGGGTTGATCAATTATTTCATAAAACACCTGTACAGTACATATTGCAGATCTGACAATAAAGTTGACTTTGACTTTTTTTTAATAAGGATATTGGCCTATAATTATTGAATACACATTTATCACCATTTTTAAAAAGAGGAATTACCTTTGCTACTTTCATGTTATCTGGAAATATTCCTGTTGAAAAAGATAAATTGCATATATATGTAAACGGTTCAATAACATAACTTATTATTTCTTTTACGAACATCATATCCATGTCCACCCAGTCTTTTGATCTCTTGTCTGAGAGATTTTTTACCATTTTCATAATTTCCTCTTTGTTAGTTCCACTAAGAAAAATACTGTTGGTGCAACTTTTAATTGAATGACACACCTTATTATCTACTTTTGGTATTTTAGCTGCAAGGCTTGATCCAATATTTACAAAATATTGATTAAATTCATTTACGATATCATTCTCATCATGTATTTCTTTGTCATCTTTCACAAAATATTTTGCAATGTTCGTTTTTGCTTTATGACTTTTTAGAACCTCATTTATTACTCGCCATGTTGTTTTAGTGTCACCATTGCTCTTGTTTAATAAATCACTATAGTATTCTTTCTTGCATCTTCTTATAATCATTACCAATTTATTTTTATATTTTTTATATTTTTCTTCAGCTTGTTGTGTTCTCGTTTTTAAAGGAGACCACAGATATGTTTTTAAATTTTTTATGGTATTTCTTTGGGGTTACCAGACACTAGGGCTGGGCGATATGGAAAAAATCATATATCACGATATGGACTTTTTTATATCACGATAACGATATATATCACGATATATACAACACGATGTGTGTGTGTGTACAGGAAAAATTTGGACCAAAGTTTTTTTATTTTATTATTTTACTACAGATAGTTACAATTATAAGAATGTGAACAAAAAGAACATGGAAATTTGGACCAAAGTAGAAACTAGATCTACCTAAGATCTACCTTAATTCAAGGAGTACGATTATGGAATGACTTAATGCCAAATGACAAATGTTAAGGAAGCCAAATCATTCCTTGTATTTAAGAAACTGGTAAAAAAATGAATTGCTAAAAAAAAAATGAATCTAATTTAATGTGTGATATATGTGAATTGAAAATTGACTGAGTTATTTACTTATTTTGTTATTATAGAAAATATTGTTTGAACTGTTATTAGATGAATAAGGAGCAGATTTAATACGATTTATTCTTCATCTGCTTAGGGCTGGGCGATATGAGGAAAATATTATATCGCGATATTTTTTGGCTATATCACGATACACGATATATATCGCGATATCTCCAAAATCAATGAAAAAATGATTCAAAATTGATTAAAAAATGTCAACACTAAATTTGAACAAACTTAAATATTTTATTTTAACCATCAATTGCACACATAAATAAAAAGTACTTCAAGCAAAAAGGAAGAATAAATAATTTAAACTTAAAAAGGTGCTCTTGTGCTTTTAACATTAAAAAAATATTAAATCAAAACATTTAAGGCCTTTAAAATACAAAAACAAAAGTGTAAACAGTGGCCATAAAATTTACTGACCCAGAACAGTCACAGGTAACAACTCTCAACTATTTGCATGTGCTGGTAATTTTTAACAACAAACCACAAAATGTGCACAAGTTTCAAACTGTGCCAAGTTCAGGCAATGTCTGCAAAACCTCTGAACAAGAACAGATTTATCACAGTGAGCCTCTGTGTACTGTATCCGGTTTTATTGTGAAAGGGTCAGGGGGTTGTTTCCGGGTTCACGAAGACGTTCTCTAAGTTGTTCTACAAAGTGTCGCATTGAATCCTTGTGTAAAAACACGACAGCCTCCACTCAGAAACGTGAACCGAGAGGTGGAGACATTATTAAATCAGCTGTATCGCTAAAGACACGGTCAGTCTCAGCTGTGGAAGAAGACGCTAACGCGTTAGCCATCTTGTTAGCCGCTAAGGACCGTGTCTTTAGCGATAATGATAAAATGCTGATTTAATAATGTCTCCACCTCTCTCTGCGGTGCACGCATGACTAAATGAGCTCAGACCCGTGGTTTGTTTTAATGAAGCAGCAGCTGGAAAAACACTTGGTTCTGCTGTTTCATCATGCTCCACTCCGCTGTTTAAATGGTGAAAAAGATTCGTAGTTCGGACCTTTCTTCGGGACTATTTTCAGCATCGTCTACAAAAACATTTTTTATGCCCTCATCTGACAATTTAATCCAAACTAGCTCAGAAAGAACATTGTTTTTCCCCCTCAGCAGCGTGCAGCGCTCTTCAGATCTGCCGTGTTTACATGTTGTGCTGAGTCTCCGAAGCTCCGTCCCCCTGCAGCCTGCAGGAAGGAGGGGGGCGAGTGGGCGCCCGCGCGACAGCAGGAGGATCCTCGATATACACGATATAGCCCTTTTAACCATCGTACATTTAAAATATCGCGATATATCGAGTATATTCGATATATCGCCCACCCCTACATCTGCTACCTTTCATTTTATTTTTTTCTATTATGAATACGTTAATTGTTGTATTTCATATTATAAAATGAATAAACTAACAAACAAACAAACAACTCCTTTTCTACTTTGGTCCAAATTTTTCCTGCAGGTGGCGGTAAAACAACAGCTGCTAATGAAACTCACGAAGAAGAAATCCGCTCTGAAGTTTGAGTAAACAAAGCAAGAAACAGAAAAGAGAAAACGTTGCGTTTGATTGCGGTTCTGTTGTGTCTCTGGTCTGTTTTGTATTGGTTAACTGGACCCGAGTTCGGACTCGGTTGGACTCTGGGTTCGTGTCCTCTGGACCCATTTTGTCTCCGAGTTTCAGCGGAGCGAAATAATGGAAGCTAACAAGGTGAGCTTCCCCCTCTTTTTGGTAAAAGTTATTCTTCTTGGGCTGCCTGTGCAGCTGTTTTCTCCTTGTTGAGACACCGGCTTCATGCGCCTGCGGCTCTGTTGCTCTCGAGTTTAACAACGTAAAGCATGTGTCGCAAACCCGCGCGTGCGTCAAACATAAAGCAGCGCCGTCATCTCGCAAAACCACAATATGAAGCTTCTTTGCGACAGTTATTTTTTTATTCTTATTTATCACGATAGAGACGATAGAAGGAAAGTAAGAAGGAAAGTAGCACGATAGACACGTTTCTATCGTCCCCACGATATATATCGTCATATCGCACAGCCCTACCAGACACTGTTCATTCAATTTAATACACCAAATAATTCTTAGATAATCAATTATACCCTTTTTAATTCTGCCATTTTTAACTTTCGTTTCGAACGACCGGTTTATGATAATGAGATCTCGTGGCACGCCCTTCAAAGATCTGCTTACATTAACTCCGCCCTCCAAAGGCAGACGAGGAAGTCAACTCACGTTACTGCCACAGAGTCGAGCTGAGCTGAATTGGACCGCAACAGATCACAGTGTACAAGTTGTCGTGTCATTTTTTATTCTTCCTGTCATGTCCAACTCCCTCTCTCCCTCACTCTCACCGTGCGCGCGAGCTGGAGGGAGCGAGCAGTCACTGGCGGACACACATACACACACACACACACTCACAGCGGTGCTGTCTTTTTATCTGAAAACTATCAATTTTAAATCTGCTTAGTGCTCCATTATCTGCGCCAGGAGGGTCAGAGAGGGTTTCTCCGAAACAAAAGGCTTTAAAAAAAAAAGGGGGAAAAAAAGATGCAATGGACAAGATGCGATCTCAGGTCTCCCGGTTGGCGGTCCAGTGCGCTAACCACTCAACCAAACTGGCAGTTGTGCAAAAGTAGTCCATCATATAAGAAGTGTAATTCTTCTTCGGTAATGTCGCCTGGACATTGCCATTAAAAATAAAATTAAGCCACGCATCTCTGCTCTCTGAGACTGGAAGAGTGTGTATCGACACATGTTGTGTAATGCAGCCAACAACGCAACATTTAACTTTAGGAGCCATTCTGCTGAGATGAACTATTCTTCTTCTTCTCCATTTGATTTATGGCGGATCGCAAACAACTGTTAGGTGCATACCGCCACCTAGTGTGCAGGCTGAGATGAACTCAGGAACCGCGTGGGTGGAGCATTACCAGGGGTTGCTAGGTGACGGGGGCGGGACAAAGGTTGGGATGGGTTGTGGCTGCGGAGGACGTGCAATCGGCCCGTTTCTATCTAAGATAAATAAATATACTTATAGTAAATAAACCACTGGGTGCATTTTTTTGGCCTTAGGACTGTTTTTTTATGAAGTAAATACCCAAAGTTGAGTACAAAAACATTAAAAAGTGAATTTTGCATCTGTGGTCCCCTTTAAGAAACATAAATACAAGTTTGTTTTTTACAAGCATTTCTCAACCCTTTAGTCATCCAAGGTTGGTCAACAATATTTCTTTTTCTACGATTTCTTTGCACACAATTCTTTTCATACAGAGCTTCTAAAATTTCATAAATTCATCATATGATCTGTTAACATCATCAATATACACGTCCTTCCAGTTTTGCTTCTGTAAATCATCTTTTAATTGATCCATAGCTTTTTTTGATGTGTTAATTATTTTTTTCTTAATTGTAACTTCTTTTATAATGTTTTGATCATTTCTGTAGATAGTGAAAACTGGTAAATGATCACTTAAATCAGTTGTTAAGATACCACCTGTCATATCCCCATTAGTTATATTTGTGAAAATGTTGTCAATTATCGTAGCACTATGAGTTGTAATTCTTGTTGGTTTTGATATTAACGGATAAAGATTTAAACTATGCATTGAATTTAGAAATGTGCTGATGTTATTTGAATCCGTTTTATTTCCCAGGTCAATATTAAAGTCTCCACACAAGAAAACTTTTTTATTTAAACTCTTTTCCAGTAGTTGTATGATTTTATCGGTGAATATTTCTATATTTGATCCTGGTGATCGATATACACAACTTATGGATATGTTTTTAGCATTTTCGTTTAATATTTCTATTGTTATTATTTCCATAAGATTGTCAACAATTATTGACATTTCTTTAATTATTCTACACTTTATTTCATTTTTGACAAATAGAGCTACTCCACCACCTTTTTTATTGTTTCTGTTTAAATGATATAATTCATATCCTTCGATGTGAACATTATTTTTGTTTTCATCATTAAGCCATGTCTCTGACAGTGCTATTAATGTAAAAGTTCTGTTTAACTGTTTTAAATAATCTGTTATTTTGGATATATTTGCATTTATACTTCTACTATTGATGTGAATAATAGAGAGATCTCCATTTGTTATATTGATGTCATTAAACTTTTCTTCATTATAGTATTCACAGTCTTTTATAGCAGGATAAAAGTTTGCATCAACCATATCTTCAACATTATATATTTTAAATTCTGAGTCTTCGTTTGTTGCTGTCATGTTTTAATGTATTTGTTTGTTTGTTAATTTTTGTCAATTTTTGTGCATGTTTTAATGTATTTGTTTGTTCATTTTTGTCAATTTTTGTGTATGAACATGTGATAGTGATTGGTGATTTGTCATTTTTGAGCTCATCAAAATGTGTCTAAGTCTTTCAGTTCTTTTATTATTTTAGCTTGAGAATTTTCATGTACTTTGATCCAGATGTTTCCGTTTCTTGTCCAAGTTTTTTTTATTTTTTCCTCCTTTTTCAACAACCTTGCTGCATGTGCAATGTTTGCGTTTTTTTAGTTAGGTGTTCATTCATGAAGACCTTAGTTTTTGCGAGTTTCTTTGACTGCATCATTACCCTGTTTCTTTGATTCCTTCCAATGAATCTCACGACTACTGATGGTTTAAGTTTGTTAACTCTATTGGGCAGTGTGTAACAGGTGGAAATGTCATCACGTTTAATGTCAATGTCTTTGCCATTTAAGAAAGTGACTACCTGATTCTCCAGAGACTGCAGTTGTTCTGGTAGTCCTCCTTCACTCGTGTTAACGCCTTTAGTTACATCAGCCGCTGACCAGCGTTTAAGCTCGAGTCCAGAAATGACCATGTTCTCGCCTCTTATGTATTGTTCCATGTCCTCACACTTTTGTTCCAATTGAGCTAATCGTTCTTCTCTGATGACCTCCTGAGCTTTCATTTGTTTCATCTCCTCTACCAGTTGATTAAAGTTTTTTTGCTCAGCTCTCAAACTTGCAAGTTCCACATTGAGAACGTTTACTGCATTTTTCAATTCCTCCATTAACTCCAGATTTTTATCCACCGATTTTTTACTCGCCGACTCCTGTCTCTGCTGCTCCGTTTTCTTTGTTTTCCCAGGACTCATCTCGCCTGCTTCTTCTGGTCTGGATACAGAAATTCACTGTTCCACAGTAACTCGCTCGCCGATCTGCTCCCGTCCGCAGCAACTCGTTCGCTGCTCTGCTCCCGTCCACAGCAACTCGCTCGCTGCTCTGCTCATGTCCAACAGTAACCAGCTTGCTTCCCGTCCAACAGCAACTCGATCGTTGCTCTGCTTCCGTCTTCAGCAACTCGCTCGCTGTCCTGCTTCCGTCCAACAGCAGCTCAATTGTTGCTCTGCTCAAGTACAACCAGCTTGCTGCACTGTTCCCGTCCAACAGCAACCAGCTTGCTGCACTGCTCCCGTCCAACAGCAACCAGCTTGTTTCTCTGCTCCCGTCCAACAGCAACTCACTCGTTGCTCTGCTCACGTACAACCAGCTTGCTGCACTGTTCCCGTCCAACAGCAACCAGCTTGCTGCACTGCTCCCGTCCAACAGTAACCAGCTTGCTGCACTGCTCCCGTCCAACAGCAACCAGCTTGTTGCTCTGCTCACGTCCAGCATCAACCAGCTTGTTGCACTGCTCCCGTCCAACAGCAACCAGCTTGTTGCTCTGCTCACGTCCAGCATCAACCAGCTTGTTGCTCTGCTCACGTCCAGCATCAACCAGCTTGTTGCACTGCTCCCGTCCAACAACCAGCTTGTTGCTCTGCTCACGTCCAGCATCAACCTGCTTGTTTCTCTGCTCCTGTCCAACAGCAACTCACTCGTTGCACTGCTCCCGTCCACAGCAAACAGCTTAGCGCAGGTCCTGTCCACCAGCAACCAGTTCAGCTCAGCTCTCGTCCATCTGGGGCCTGGATGTAATTTATTGTCCCACAGCAGCACTCCACTGCCTCTCTGGCCTCACCAGTTCACAGACTACAGATTTTCAGCCCGTAGCAACAATCCCCAACTCCGTGGTGTTTTGCCGCATTAGCTTTTATCAGCAGCACATGGCTATAGCTTGTAGCCTGTAGCCTCCGCTCCCAGCTTTGTTTTGTTCTTTCGCTGCAACAAAGCTCCTCCAGCTTACCGGCCCGCGTTTCTTCGTAACAACCAGCGTATTTTTCCGGTTTATTTGTTCACGAAGCCCGCAGCTACGGCACCCGGTTACGGTGACCCAGCTCGGTTTGCTTTGATTAGCCCGGTTTGTAGCTACGCTAGGCTAACTCTCGGCAAAAAACTCACGGACACGTTGGCTTGTAGATTCATAATTCTGGATCGCATGCTCCAGTCCAATTTCCGCAGCTTTTTCAGCGCTCTTCTCTGCACATCCAGCGCAAAAAACTGCGAGTACAAGCTCTCCAAATACTCCTTTTGGAGGTAGTACTGGCAGGAGCCCGGCTACGAACGTCTCTCTACTCAGCCGCCATCTCTTTTTTTTTTTGATTAAGTTAAGTTAAGTACCGGTAGTGGGTGCACGTACTTCAGGAGCTTCTTCTTTAATCAGCACCTTCTGCTGAACACCTGCAGGGACTACTTGGGGTTTGTTGTGTTGCAGTTTGTCCTTTAAACGACATTGTTCCTCTTTATAATCTGCATCTGTTGTTTCCAGAAACTCGGACATTTCTTCAGCAGCCACTTCCTCTCGTTGTTCAGCCTGATGTCTCCTCATCTCTGTTAGCCAAAGTTTCCTTTAAATAATAGTTTCGGAACGGGTACAGACGAAATTTCCAATCTTCGTTAGCGTAAAAGAAGTACTTACTTGAAGCCAGCTGCCAAATTGTTTTGATTTTCCACGTGAATTTGAACTACGGTGGGAAAAAAAACTAAAAAAGGTACTTCCGGTCACTCTTCTTCTTGTGTTGTTTTAGCTGTGCAGCGGTATTATTTGCTCAGCAGCGACGCCATCTTGTAGGTTCTTTTTGGTGGTTGGGAAATAATAATTTGGTACATTACCGCCACCAACTGGTGTGGAGGGTGTGGAAGGCTCTGGAGTGTTTTCAATGAGGATGTTGGTGACACCGAGCTAAACCACAAATGAAGACCCTGGAGTTTAGTTGCAGCTTGTTTAATTGTCTTCATGAACATGTGGTGAAAAGGCATTCCTGCCTGACAATTCAGAGTGGATGGCATCTGATAACGTTTCCATGCTGCCTCTTGCATGTGAATCTTTGTTCTATTTCGTATAAGCTTTGCCCTTTAGGCCTTCGCTAGTGGGTAAATCCCTCCGTGCCACGCGCGTACTGAAAAACTTTCCACGCCCAGGGCCGGATTTAGGAGGATGGGGGCCCCTGGGCTTGAGTCAACTTGGGGGCCCATATATATATACCACCGGTGTGTGTGTGTATAATATATATATATATATATATATATATATATATATATATGTTTGTTTGTTTGTTTGTTTGTTTTGCTTTGGTTCAGATGATGAACAGAAAATGACTGAATAGTAAGTTTTCACAACTTACAACTTTAATATGCCAGTTGTCACAAACTACAAACAACCCTGAACTGGTTAAAGACAAAACCACATGTTAGGGTTTGAAACTATAGAATATGATGCTTCCATCACAAAATAAAATCACTGAATAGTTATTGTTGCCTGGATTCAACACAAACTTCCCTGCAACACTCTGTCTCATTTGATGCATCATTATGTGTCTCTTGTAAAAGCAGAACGTCAATGCTTTTATACTTAATGGTTTGGGTAAACCAGTGCACGCTTCACAGCCTCTCTAGCTTAAAGATGTTATTTTAAAAGAATCCATGTTGAGTGAGAGGATAAGAGACGGTGAAGTTATTGTTTGGTTTATTTAAAGTGGGCTTGTGTAGAAGAAGTCTCTCTTACCTATTGTAGACAACTGAAGGGCAGAAATACTAACTTTGGAGGGTCTTACAGAACAAGTGAAAAGCAGGGCAGGCTGACTGATCCTCAGGTGAAAACCACTAAGACAAAGCTGTTCACTGACTAAAGCTACTCTAACTGTTGTTTGAGTAAACGCTTGATTGTAGAATGTCACATTGCCTCTCCATCTGATGGTTTTTACAACTCAATGGCCCTCATGCACGAAACAGTTCGTATTCTTATCCTAAATGTCTCCTACTTTTGTTCGTACGAAGTGTTCGTACGAACATGCCACGTCAGATCCAACAAACTCTTCTATCCACAGGAAAAGCGTGTAAACGGGCTGCTTAAAGTTGATGAATCTCACCTGTTCTAAACAGCTGCGCGTGCACGCGTGAGCTTATTTACATAATTCCCACCCCTCAAAACGCCATATAAGGCTACGTTTCCTGCCTCAGAGGCAGAACGTGTACGTTCATAAAATGACAGCGAAAAGTAAAAAAGAAGAACTCTACCGGTGCGGAGGATGAAGTTCTGTGGTCTCTGAGGACAAGAAAAGAAAATCTGTCCTTATTAGCAGCGTCACTCATGGAAGTAAATGACCAGCTAAAACCAAAGAAAGTTTGTTTATAATAAATGTGGATCTCGAAACATGCATGCGTACTGGTGGCTTACTGGTTAAAGCATTGCACTGTTAGCTGTTCCTAACCTTTTTTCTACACCTCGTGGGATCGAGTCCCACAAGGTATGATTCTTTTTTTTTCCTTCTTACTTTAGATTATTTATTCATTCCAAATTAAAAAGGCTTTATGCTTTATTTCTTGTTGTATTGTAAATAGTTTTCTTGTGTTTTTTAAATCTGGAATGAATTAAAAAAAAAAAAAAAACGTTGTCCTCCCACGGGAGGCGATCCCATGACCTTCGGAACTGCGACGCAGTGCTCTACTGACTGAGCCACATCAGAGCTATGACAGCAGCTGGAGGAAGTCTGTGTAAAGTCTGGCTTACCGAAGTCTGCGATACCGCGGCAAATTAAACTTAAATTAATTCATGGTTTAAGTTGATTTCAGTTTGAGATCTTCATATTAATATTGTAGTGTTAGAAAACGGCATTGATAACAAATTGATTTTCATTTAAATACTTTAATCCGTTAGTCATTATTACATTTAAAATTATAATTCGACTTCAAACAGAACCTATTGTCAAAAACAATTGTGGTGCGTTACTTTTTTAAACTCTAAACATTTCCTAAATAACGAAATATGAAGTTATTTGTGGAGTAATGCTGTCTGGATGACAGCAGACGGACCGCTCGTAAAATATACGACAGGTCCGGACCACACGTAGATTTTGTTCGTATCTGAAAAAAATCGTAGGATACGTGAACATTGTTGAATGCCACATATGCTCCTAAATCACTCGTAAGCACAGTTTAAGCACAAATCTGTGCGTACGAACGGTTTGTGCATATAAATGTTTCAAAGTGTGACTTGTTTTAGGGTCATATTTAGCTTTTCTCTTGGCTTTATGCTGCTCTACTCTTAAATGAAGGCATTACCCCGACCTTTTCTAATAGAAAGCACATTCACTAGTGTTTCTCTTTACATGCCTTGGAAGGGCATTTGTCTCCTCCATATTTTTTGTTGACGGGGTGGCGGATACGGAGTCACGTCTGTGTTGCGCGCTGTTTGAACCGATAGTTTTAGAGCGGGGGAGGGGGGGATAGACTGTGTGAGGAAAACAGCGCTTCCTATGTAGCTTTTTAGGTAGCACGTCTGTATTGCATGCCGCTAGCTTAGCGCTAAGTCAGGGCCGGCAGATGTTGACGGCGGTGGTAGAGGGCACACAGTTCTGTTGACAGGGCAGGACACCCTGCTTGTATGATGGTGGGTGAAACGCTGCACTTCCATATACAGTACTCCAGATCAGACAACAAATGTGATGAAGACCAACAAGAATCGGGAAGAAAATGATTTTTTTTTTTCATTGTGTTTGTCCTAAGAGTTAAATATAAGACAACTGGACTTCCTTTCTTGTTTCTTGACATTTCACCTCTCATCCAAAAGACATCATCAGCTCTTAAGTTTTTATAAGCTTGGACAGTTGACTGAACGGGCTCCCCTTTCAGTGTTACTCGTCTCAACAACAAATATAAACTCAGACCCTTTTTGAAGTAATTATCCTAATTAATAATAAGCCTAAACTCCCTAATTCATAATCGGAACAGAAAAAGGTTCAAGGCTTTTATTATCATTCTCATCACATGAGGTGGAATGCAATTGTGTACTCAAGGTCCCGATTACAGTTTGAACATATTACACCCATTCTCCATAACCTCCATTGGCTTCCTGTCACCTACAGAATTCAATACACAACTGCTCTCATTTCACACCAATGCTTACACGGAACTTCACCTGACTATCTAAAGGACATTCTTGCACCATATTCATCCACCCGGTCTCTACGATCACAGAACAGTAATCTACTTCACATTCCACGAACCAAAATAAGGACCATGGGAGACCGGGCATTCTGTGTGGCTGCCCCCCGCCTATGGAACTCCCTCCCTGACGACCTGAGAGCTCCACAGTAGGGCTGGGCGATATATCGATATTTTTAAAATATCGAGATTTTTTCTAAAGAGATATAAGACAAGACTATATCGTTTATATCGAGAATCCTCCGTCTGTCTGCTTTCTCCCACTCGCCCCCCTCCTTCTCCTTCACTGAACACAGACCCAGCCCCTCCTTCCTGCCTGCAGGAGGGCGGAGCCGCGGAGATTCAGCACAAGTAAACACGGCAGATATTCATTCATTCAACCTTTATTTATACAGGCTAGCCTCGTTGAGTCACGGGGACTCATTTACAAGAGGGACCTGTCTCACTCACACCAAACAACCATCCACTCTCACACTCACACCTAGGGTCAATTTAGAGTCACCAATCAGCCTAACATGCATGTTTTTTGGTCTGTGGGAGGAAACCGGAGTACCCGGAGGAAACCCACGCATGCACGGGGAGAACATGCAAACTCCACCCAGAAAGGCCCCGGACCGGGATTTGAACCGGCAACCTTCTCGCTGAGAGGCAGCAGCTCTACCAGTTGTGCCACCGTGCTGCCCTAAATATAGATATGAAGAGAGCCGCTAGCTGCTGAGGGGAAAAAACAATGTTCTTTCTGAGCTAGTTTGGATTTATATTGTCAGATGAGGGCAGAAAAATATTTTTGTAGACAATGCTGAAAATAATCCCGAAGAAAGGTCGGAACTACGAATCTTTTTCACCATTTAAACAGCGGAGTGGAGCATGAACTGGAAACGGCAGAACCGAGTGTTTTTACAGCCTGCTGCTTCCTTAAAACAAACCACGGGTCTGAGCTCATTTAGCCGTGCGTGCACTGCAGAGCTTTATGAGAGGAGCAGAGAGAGGTGGAGACATTAATAAATCAGCAGCTCATCACATCGCCAAAGACACGGTCCTCAGCGGCTAACAAGATGGCTAACGCTTTAGCCGTCTTCTTCCACAGCTGAGACACTGCGGTAAAGTGAGCCTGACCGTGTCTTTAGCGACACGACAAACCGCCGACTTAACAATGTCTCCGCCTCTCGGTTCACGTTTCTGAGTGGAGGCCCACATTAACTGCAGTTCACAAACACACTGACTAAAGTGAAAGCACCTTTCTATCTTATCAAGACACTCAAAGCTCTTTAAAACACAATCTGTGTCCTCATTTACCCATTCATACACTCTACTAGAACTGTACAAAGAATAATCAGTACTTTATCACATTCATACACTGATGGGACACACATCAGAGGCAATGAGGGGTTCAGTGTTGCCCACTGCCCAGGAACACTTCAGCATGTGACTGCTGGTGGAATTGAACCCCAGCTCTCCCATTGGAGGAGACTGCTCTAGCCTCTCAGCCACAGCTGCCCTCAGCTGAAGAGGACTATTATTTAATAGGTGTAAATAAATCTCTAAAAAATAAAGTAATGTATGTAAATAGTTCATTTTTTACGGCTGGCTCAGGCCGAACACATTAAATGGACAAAGGACACAAGAAGGCAGAATGTAAAAATAAAAAGCTTTATTGAAAACTGCCCGACTCCTCCCTCCAGGTGCGGAGTGCACCGTCTTCTGGCACAGGGCAACAAAAAGGGAGCAAAAATAGACAAAAGTTCAAATAAATGGTGGACAAGAGTGAGTCAGCCAAAAAGAATATAACGTCCCCAGCGTCGGCCCAACCCATAAAAACAGGGCCGTCGCAGCCTGTCTGGAGACGGACTACCTGACCAAAAGGGGACCCTAGGGGTAAAAGAAAAACGATATAACTGGACTACTGATCTCACTCTGTCATTAGGCCAACAAACAAAAACTCCAAACAGCTCCAAGCTCCAAACAGCTCCAAACTCCAAACAGCTCAAAAAGCTCCAAACAGCTCCAAGCTCAATAATGTTCCTGGTTAAACCAGCTTAAACTAACCACACAGGTCAGCATCCCTGATATCAATTATCATTAGCAGGATCCTAATGTCATCAATGCAGCCTTCAGCTACCCAGTGCACTAAGCACAACAAAAGTCAAATGATGAGCAAACATTCCTAAGTGCATCAAGCACAGTCAAACTCCACAAACAAATGAGCTGACACAAATGCAACTAGCAGTCAAGACCAAACATGAGCTAGTAGCCACTCTTTAAGTGCATCTAGCAGTCAAGACCAAACATGAGCTAGTAGCCACTCTTTAAGTGCATCTAGCAGTCAAGACCAAACATGAGCTAGTAGCCACTCTTTAAGTGCATCTAGCAGTCAAGACCAAACATGAGCTAGTAGCCACTCTTTAAGTGCATCTAGCAGTCAAGACCAAACATGAGCTAGTAGCCACTCTTTAAGTGCATCTAGCAGTCAAGACCAAACATGAGCTAGTAGCCACTCTTTAAGTGCATCTAGCAGTCAAGACCAAACATGAGCTAGTAGCCACTCTTTAAGTGCATCTAGCAGTCAAGACCAAACATGAGCTAGTAGCCACTCTTTAAGTGCATCTAGCAGTCAAGACCAAACATGAGCTAGTAGCCACTCTTTAAGTGCATCTAGCAGTCAAGACCAAACATGAGCTAGTAGTTACTCACCAAGAACCTTCTAAACAGAAGATCAGACTTCAAGACAGGCAGGGGCGGGCGGAGAACACCCCACAGTACCCAAACAGTACTCAAACAGTACCCAAACAGTACTCAAACAGTACTCAAACAGTACCCAAACAGTACCCAAACAGTACCCAAACAGTACCCAAACAGTACCCAAACAGTACCCAAACAGTACCCAAACAGTACCCAAACAGTACCCAAACAGTACCCAAACAGTACTCAAACAGCTCAGCAATAAAGCAACCAAACTCTGAGCTCACAACACTCCGCATTCAAGCACTCTCACTCTGAAGTATATATAGGCGTGTCACTGGAGGACCTGGCTGAACACACAAGCCTGATCATAATCAGAGTAATCAACCAATAAAGCATGACTGCAGTCAACATACATAAAAACTATAGGTGTCAGCATTGGCAGCTTCCTCAGGATATGTAACACCTCCACCACCAGTGTTTTGTATGGGGGTGATGTGGATGTCAGGTGAAAACATCTCACATCCGCACATGCAAAATAAATAGGACCCTAGAGAGCAACAATGTAGCGGTTGCAACAGACAAACGGACTAAAAACATCATTAAAACTAGTCCGCCTAACCGCTAACATTATCAATGTCATGTTATCTTAAAATGTTCTGAAGCCAAACAGGCGACGCTTGTCTAGGCTTACTCTATAAGACTTATTTTTGTTAACAGACACCAAACCAACATCAACATCATGACCAAGGATGCCAGTGGGAGAGTGGATACTCTTCATAACAGCCAGAGGGAAACTGTCATTTTCTGCATGTGGCAGCTCCACCATGTCAGCTGCAACAGCACTGTTTCCAGCCACACTGTAAGCACAGTAGAGACAGTTAGGCACAGATTCATTTGCAACATGTCCAATATAAGGCAGCAGCTTTTTATTTCTCACAGACAGTGAAAATGTGTTTTCTGCTGTACTTCCAGCCAATGATCTCACATCATTCTTCACAACTCTTGCTTTGTTTTCTGCAGGAGCTAAAAAAGAACACAATGAAACAGGTGGATTTGTTTCTTCTGGATCCTCCTCAGTTAAGCTCACTGGGACTTCTTCGGCTTCAGAGCTAAATAGAAAACATTCACTCAGGTCAATGTAATGTTCCTTCAGCTCACCAAAGTTTTTAAGATCCCCATCTTTAACTGGGATTAAGTCAGATTCATTTTCATGTTTAATTTCAAGTTCAGTTACATGAAAAAAGAAGAAACTGTCACCCAAATAGACATCATCCTCATTTTTCTCCTCCTCTGGGCGATGTGAGGACAGTAAAAGTTTCTTCTCCTCCACTGGAGTTGGTTCTCCTTCACAATTCATCATGAAGCTGTTGCTTAAATCAACATCTTCACTCTCTTCCTCTGGTTGATGTTCCTGAGGCGCCACCTCCTGTAGAAGTGTGAGAGGCTCACCTTCTTGAATGAAAGGCTCTGGTGTCACCTTTGGATGACACACAGTGGGACACAAATGGTGATCTTCCCTTTGTGCAGTATGGAGCTTTCTCAATTCTCTCTGCAACTCTTGGTCCAGAAGACGTTTCTCCTCTTCAAGAGTGGCATAAAGTCTTAATTCTTCTTGTTCACAAAGACGCTTCTTTTCCTCCAAAGCAGCTTTACGTCTTTGTTGTTCTAGTTCCTGTTCTTTTAAGAAAGTTTGATGTTTAAGTTGTAATTCCCTTTTGGCAGTTTCAAGCTGCTGTAAAATGAGCTCTTTTTCTTTCCTCATTTGTTCTTCAAGCTCTTTTTTTCTTAAAGCAACTGTATTTTCATTTGAATGTCCATAATCAGGCATCACAACAACCCCAAGTTGAATTAATTCAGTCAGCAGTCCACCCTCAAACCAACCATCATGTTCGTATTCTCTAGTGTTGATTTTAAAATGGTTTGCTATATTCAACATCTGCTCTCTCGTGCAGTTCATATAGACATCAAATGTGGGCTGTTCAATAAATTTCTTTAAATTGAACACCATGATGTGGACACAAACAGCTTTTAAGCTGTACCCCTCTTCTAATGACTTTCACTGTAAACAACAGCAAAATCACAGCTGCATTTGAACGCAGCACAATCCAAAAACGGACACACACACACAGCTGCGTGTTTCAGCTCAATCAGCAACCAGGAGCTGGTCCTGTCAGCTCCAGAGAGAGTGCAAACTACAGCACACAGCTGTCAACACACACCAAATGTAAAAAAGTAGCAATTATATTAACTGCGGTCCAAAAACACTTGGCTTCAAAAGACTTCACTACACTCTCAATATTTTAAGCACAAAAAACTCAATGTCTGCTCAAAACCAAACTCACAAACATGCACAGCACTGGACCTGCCTATGAGTCAAACCAACAACAGGTTTAATTAATTAACCCAACAAGGATCACAACAGCTCAACAAGGACTCAAAGATCCCAACACAGACTCAAAAAGGATTCAATATCCAGACAAGGAGTAAAAAAAGGATCCAAGATCCCGGACGAGGCGCCCAAAATATGTTACGGCTGGCTCAGGCCGAACACATTAAATGGACAAAGGACACAAGAAGGCAGAATGTAAAAATAAAAAGCTTTATTGAAAACTGCCCGACTCCTCCCTCCAGGTGCGGAGTGCACCGTCTTCTGGCACAGGGCAACAAAAAGGGAGCAAAAATAGACAAAAGTACAAATAAATGGTGGACAAGAGTGAGTCAGCCAAAAAGAATATAACGTCCCCAGCGTCGGCCCAACCCATAAAAACAGGGCCGTCGCAGCCTGTCTGGAGACGGACTACCTGACCAAAAGGGGACCCTAGGGGTAAAAGAAAAACGATATAACTGGACTACTGATCTCACTCTGTCATTAGGCCAACAAACAAAAACTCCAAACAGCTCCAAGCTCCAAACAGCTCCAAACTCCAAACAGCTCAAAAAGCTCCAAACAGCTCCAAGCTCAATAATGTTCCTGGTTAAACCAGCTTAAACTAACCACACAGGTCAGCATCCCTGATATCAATTATCATTAGCAGGATCCTAATGTCATCAATGCAGCCTTCAGCTACCCAGTGCACTAAGCACAACAAAAGTCAAATGATGAGCAAACATTCCTAAGTGCATCAAGCACAGTCAAACTCCACAAACAAATGAGCTGACACAAATGCAACTAGCAGTCAAGACCAAACATGAGCTAGTAGCCACTCTTTAAGTGCATCTAGCAGTCAAGACCAAACATGAGCTAGTAGCCACTCTTTAAGTGCATCTAGCAGTCAAGACCAAACATGAGCTAGTAGCCACTCTTTAAGTGCATCTAGCAGTCAAGACCAAACATGAGCTAGTAGTTACTCACCAAGAACCTTCTAAACAGAAGATCAGACTTCAAGACAGGCAGGGGCGGGCGGAGAACACCCCACAGTACCCAAACAGTACTCAAACAGTACCCAAACAGTACCCAAACAGTACCCAAACAGTACCCAAACAGTACTCAAACAGTACTCAAACAGTACTCAAACAGCTCAGCAATAAAGCAACCAAACTCTGAGCTCACAACACTCCGCATTCAAGCACTCTCACTCTGAAGTATATATAGGCGTGTCACTGGAGGACCTGGCTGAACACACAAGCCTGATCATAATCAGAGTAATCAACCAATAAAGCATGACTGCAGTCAACATACATAAAAACTATAGGTGTCAGCATTGGCAGCTTCCTCAGGATATGTAACAAGACATTTATTTTGTAGAGTTACCGCTGTTAATAAATGTTGCTGTGTGACAACTGGGACAAAGCTTTGACTCAGAAATATATTTTTGTTATTCTTTTATGGAAAGAAAATTATATCGAGATATATATTGTATATCGCGATATATCACAACAATATCGAGATATGAATTTTTGTCCATATCGCCCAGCCCTACTCCACAGTCACTGGTTGACTTCATTCAACCTTTATTTAGTCAGGTAAATCTTTTGAACCTCATGGGCTCATTTGCGAAAGCGACCTGCTAAAACTAAAGAACAATGAACATAAAGACTTTTCTTTTTAAGCAGGCCTATTCTGCCTCCACATGATTTTATCTTTGATCTTGGTTGATATTATTATTGATTTTACTTGATTTTATCACTTGTTTTATTTATTTATTAATTTTTTAAGCAGGCCTATTCTGCCTCCACATGATTCTGTCTTTAATCTTAGTTGATATTATTATTGATTTTACTTGATTTTATCACTTGTTTTATTTGTTGTAGCACTTTGAGATTTTTATTAATGAAAAGTGCGGTATAAATTGAATTTATTATTATTATTACAGTTCATATCTTAATGTTATTACTGTTTTCCTTTTCAATTACTTTTGTTGGATGTAACTGGGACCTTATGTACACAATTTTGTTCCACCACATGTGGTGCATATGACAAATAAAGAAACTTTGACACCCAAAAATTGCAAAAATATAAAGTGTTAAAAAAGAAAGATAAAAGTATTTCGGAGGAGAGGTGAAACATCTTTAAATAGCAAGAACTGATATTTGGCTTCTTTCTCAACTACCGGTATTAGAATTACCATGTTCTAAAAGTCTACACCAAAATACTTGCATATGTGTCATACATTTTTTTCTGTATGTCTGGTCTATTTTTACGTGTCACATATGTCATATGTGGTGACCTTTTAGAAACTGTTAAAAAAAACTCTTGTACTGTATTTGATCCTATGAGAAGCAACAACATATCTACAGCCCAAGTTAAAAAAATATATATATTTTTATTTAAATAAGTTATACGTTTTTGTGTGTTAGGTTTTTCATTGTGTTGTGTGGTCTATGCAACTTTTTTGTGTTCCAGGGAGCCCGTTTGGTTTGAACAGCAGTGCTGGGTTGAGACCCCTGAACCTTCTACAGGTATGCCTCTGTTACAGTCAGTGTGTAACGCTGTATGTAAAAAACATTCACACAGTATTTGTATGGTAGAGTTACTCCGTTCCAGTGTTTACCAGTGTTAATCGTATGATGTTTGAATTAGGTCAACTTACATTTCCTAATACATTTTCTCCTTCGCCTCATTGCTTAGGCAACGCATTGAGCACTACTTGTAAAAGTGTGCAGGTATCTTTTGTATATGATGCCTGACTGAAATGTTAATCAAATTAAGTTATTTTGATATTACTGCCAGGCTCTTTGTGTGGAATAGCTGAGTCTCATGAGCTTTTGCATGTGGAATAGTCACAGAAGTAAACAAAGAAATCTGAGAGTAGGAGCTTGTACTAAGAATGTTCCTTTTTTGTAGTTCTGATTATCTATTGGTGAAAAAAGTTCATGTTCAGCTCTTTATAAATTGTTTCTTGTCTTCTCTTCCCATTGTATGTGCATCATGTCTTTCCCTCTGCCCTTCCTCCTACCCTTCATCTTCACCTCCTTTTGTTTTCTTCCCCAACTTTATGTTTGTTGGTATTTCTGTGCTGTTTATCTGCAGATCCCCACCGGTCCGTACATTTTTAACTCCTTGCAGTCCCAGTTCTCCCCTCAGCAGAGTCAGTCAGCCACGTCCAGTCCTCAACAGCAGGGGGAGTTGGTGAGACATTCTCTTGCAAATGCATGCTAAACAGACTGCACTCAGAAGAAAAACAAAACATTTTCATATAATTATGTGACAGAAAAACAGATCAGTGTAAAATGAGTTAGAGTGAATCTGTAACTTTAGTTTTAATAATGCTAATATTCTAAAAAAGCTAAGTCTGGTCCTCTGGACATTGAAGAGTCCTGAACTCCTGGACGTGCTCCAAGGAGAGAGAGAGTATTCGTATAAAAAAGAATTTATTATGACAGGCATAAGGGTTACAATTTAATCAGAGTACAGACATAAAATACATTTATATGCATATAAATGGGAGCAGAATAATACAGAACCTTCCTCCGTGGTGTTCCCTCAAAAGTGCTCAGCTCCGTGATAGTGTGTTCTTCTGATATTTGCATCTTGTCGTGTTCCAATTGGATGTTTTAAGATTAGACTAGCTGCTTCTAGCTCGTTACCATGGTGTTCAAGGTTGCTGCACTGACCTTATCTTGTGCAGTTTGAAAACTCTTAGTTTGCTGTGTTATTAGTAGAATTTTAGCAGACTGTGGGCAACTACACTAATTGATCGGTAATGATTCCTAGCTGTGTGTGTGTCATTAATCTAATATGTAAATGTGTCTCTATATGTGAGCTCTAATATGTATGAAGATTCAATTAATGTTGTGTTCTCTTAAAGTTATCATTAGTGTCATATGTTGTTTCACAGAGTGTATCTGTAATGTTACGTGTCAACCCGAAGTAGTAAATGTATTACCTGCACTGGATGAAAAGAAACTACTTGATTTAGTTTATGGTTATATGAACATTTGGGCTCCTAAGCTGAATGAAATAGTAAACCATGTAATTCGTGTTTGTCTAAAGTCCAGAGAGAATAGTTTAATCAAACAGTAACATTTCGTGAGCATATGAAATCAGTAAAAGGTGTATAAAACAGTGTCATAACCCTTCAACATTCAAAAAATAAAACAAAGCAAAAAAAAAATGTAGAAACGTTTCGTCTTTCGTCCAAAAGACTTCCTCAGTCTGAGTTGCTGTGTTCAGCTCAGTCTTATAAATAGCACCCTCTCACAGTGTTACACAACCAGTTGGCTGATGACAGCCTGAAACCAGCTGCTCACATGATCAAGGAGGGCCATCAGCCTAACAATGGATCATTAGCACCCTGATGGTTGTTTGCTATTCACAGAGGGCTGAGTGATACCTCAGGGTATCAGACTGAGCTTATACGTAGTTTTGAGCAATCGTGATCTTTTTTAAATAAAACGATCCATGGCTCATCCATCAATCAGCCAATCGTGCGTCGTGTCTAATCTTACTTTGAAAAACTGCAATAGAGTGAGTCCGCAAAACATCGAGGGACAACTGTATAAGAATGTGTGAACCAGTTTTTACATAAACTGTTGGACGCCGCTGAAACAATTTTTTTTGCAAGAATATTTAGTGAGTACAAACACAAATATTTGGTTGACAAAATATGTAAAGTTTGCAAGCTGTAATGTTTTTCAATTTAGCATTTATTCAAACTGCTTCAATGTTTTTGAATCTAATAGTCACTATTAGTCACTATTCACTGCAGCCCCCGAAATTTAATTCCTCTGTAAGAAATCCTTCCTCGTATTTCAAACAGGGATTTCACTGATTGCTATTTATTGCATGTAAAATACTGACTTCTTAATGGTACACCACACCCCCCCAGTTAAAAACTAACAACGTAGTTAAAGTTAAAAGTGTCATCTAAGGTTCAGTTTTTATGTAAATCCTCGGATACCACATTTTACTGTGCAAGAGCCACTTCATTCTGTCGTATGTTCTGTTGGTGATACACTGTTTTGATGAAGACCACAGCAACAAACACCAACGCTTTCAATGGCAGCAACTAACAGTGTGTCAAACTAAAAAGCAGGCATGTTCTTACACAGATCTTAGCCACAGGATGATACTTTTATTCTTTTCAAAAGTTTCCTGGTTGCATCATGAAATAAATAATAGGCTGTTCCACTGCAGACATGAATTATAGATTAAGTTGACTTCCTCTCTGGGCAGAACTGTGAAGCTGCATGTTTGTTTTGCTGGGATCTCAGTCATTCATTTGTCTCCAGACAACACTGGTGCTGCTTGACTGCATCCTGCCTCACTCCCCAACACTTCCTCCCCCTCCCCTCCGCAAACCATTAACCTTTTTTCTATATTTCACTGCAAACTCTTCTTGAATGTCGTACATATCAGCCTTTAGTTCGGTTTCACTAACCCGCAGCACGGTGGCGCAAAGCATCGTAAAAGTGTAATTGGATTCCCATTTCAGTGAGGGAGTCTGTTTAATATTACTATTAACCATGCAAAATGCTTGCACGCATAACAAATACGATCTTTAATTATTTTAGTGAAACTCTCCTGATGTGTTTTCTCTTTGTTTCTACTGAACAGTTGCAATTCTTGCAGCACCAAATGCAGCAGCAGCAAATGGCTATGGGAGCAGCAGCTCCTCAGGGGGCGGGGCCACGGCAACATACCGCCAGTCAACCAAGAAGTAAGAGGAAGAGGACCACACCGCAGCCTCTTTCAAAGTCATAACAGACTGAGATCACACTAAAGCCCCTTTCCAGCTACGAGAGGACGTTCATGATCTATACTGTGCTCTTTGTCTGCGTCACTTTAAAGACAAGCAGACTAAAAATATATATATATACTTTTTTCTAACGGATAAATTTGTATGTATTGGTTCTCGAAAGACACTTTGTCCACTGTGGAGGATCAAGTTTTTACAACAGGGAGCCCTTCGTTCACAGGACCTTAGTGATATTTTTTGAAATGATCAAGAAGAAGACGGGTCTTGAAGATGAGCTTCCACAGCGACATATTTCTACTTTAGGAAGACTTTTCTCTGCAAAGGCCTTGTGGGCTGAGCGGGCCACGAATGCACATTCTCAGAACTTTTTGCATGAGGCTGCCATGTTGACTCCGGTAGAAACTGCCCTTTAAGCACAGATCCTAGCTGAGCTTGTCGACACCAAATCCTCCACGTAACCGCGACATGTGAAAATGCAAACTTGATCTTGGAGTATTGCCTGGGGGCAGCTCTCTACCTCTCGGTCTGTTGGAAGTCTTCTGTTAGGACACGGGGCTCACACGAGGACTCGAAATCAACATGCAACACAGTTTGCTTTTGTACAGCATATTTTGGAAAGGTGTTACCTTTTAATAAGTCCAGGAGCCATGAGTGTATTCGTACATGACTTCAGCTGAGTGTGAGACATTTCTGGACACTGAAAAAAAATAATTTTTTAAAGCAGTCTTTGTCAGCAGTTTTATTGTTTAAAAAAAAAAAGAGTATATATTGACAGTGGAAATACAACTTTTAGATAAAAGCCTTTGTCTGTGTGTTATTGTGCAGGTTTTACACTGTGTGTAACTTTCTCAATGAGTTTCTGGATCTCTCTCTGTCGTGTTGTTGCTCGCTTGATGCACTCTTGCAGCTTCTCGCCTGACAGCGATGATCCACCTGGAGACGTTTCAAAGAGAGAGTGGAGCTAAAGCATATATATTCCAAGAACACATTTTTTTTCTATAAAAAACTATTTTTTTGTTGTTTCTGACCTGGTTTGTGTAGCGAGCAGAGTCGATCGTCTTCATCCGTCACCACAGTGAGCCGTGCAGTTGACAGACTTTCCTCCTCAGCTGTGGGGTCTACAATAAATACAGAGCTGCAAATGGAAAATGTTATAATTAGTCCAGACTGAAAGGACCAACAAAAATGTAGAACTTTACCTGAATGAGGTAAACTTACTCATCAAAGACACAAAAGGAGGTGCCGACTGGATGCTTGTGAATACAGAGACTGTGTCTCTTTTCGAAATTCACCTCTGGTAAACACGTCTCCTTGTTGATGGTGACCTCTGGGAGCTGAGCTGTTGGGAAGAAACTAAATTAAACGACTAAAATAAAAATACCTTTGCTCCTCTGCAAAATTCCCACATAAAAAATAGAAAGCCAAATACAGTGGTCCCTCATTTATCGCAGGGGATCCGTACCCTGAAGACCTGCGATAAGTGAAAAACTGCGGAATAGGAATAGTAGTACAAGTAGTAGTTTATTTTAGTTTTTATATATATATAAAGGCATTTTAAACCATTCCCACTCTTGCAATATTCTAAACAATGTTTATAAACTCTAAATGCTCTATAAGACACAGAACGTCATGATTCCAGCTCCCTGCCACCTGCATGGAGAAGGTGTTCTCTGCAGACCAAAAGTGGGCGTTTCTGGAGAATAGGTGTTTCTAAAGGGCAAACACTGATTGGCTAGCTGTATTTACTGGCTCTTTAGGTAAGTTACATCAGGTCTTTTTTTGTTTTTTACTGAAGGTTTCTAAGAAACAGTGTCATATCTGCTGTCAAACACAAGAAGATTCTCTTTTGTTCTTGGGTTGTAGGATCTGACACAGGTTGGCTTGAGTGTGGTCTGGGTACAATGAAATATGAAGCATCTGAAGCAAAACCGGCTCCCATTTGTCAAAAAGTCTGGTCTCAATTAAAGATCATGAGTCCTGTAACGAGATAATGGTCCAAAACAAAAGCTGAAAACAAAATTCCCTCTTTAGAAGTGCTCTTCTATGAGAGCTGATCTATGAAAGGAGCTGAAACATGGAGTAGGATTGACCCTTAAAATGTGAGACAGCTGAGGAAGCTAACCAGTAAACAGAAATACTGTACCTGGTCCAGTTGCAGAAATCTTACAGAAACTGACCATCACTCATCTGCAGTGACTGATTTAAAAGGTTGAACAAGAAAATGTGAAGTTAAAGGAAACATCCTTTGTCCCAATGCCAGTTTAAGTATTATTTTGGTTACTTTATTTTTCTTTCTTTATTAATCGATTGTAACTATTTTCACATTATTGAACAACCAAACCGGATTTTGTTTTTTTAATGCTGCTATATGTAACTTTTCTAAAAATATATTTTTTACATATTTCTTCACTCTGTCACTATCTCCTGACAGACTGATGTTAAACAAAGTAATCTCTGAAAAAAAACTATTGTCCCTTTGCTTCTCCAGGTGGTACTAAAAGCATTTCTAAAAACCCACAGTGACCCGCCGTTAACCAGCCAATAAAAACAGAGTTTTTAACCAGCCAATAAAAACAGAGCTTCTCACGCCCCTAACCCACGCCCCCGCCTGTCCCAGCCCCAGCGGCCGTGCACGTTCTTGTTCAAAGGATTGCAAAGCGATGCAGGACTGTTTTGTATGTGACACAAATGTATTAAATTCCCCTTCTTCATCCCTGATCTGGACTTTTCTTTTGTTTTTTTGCCAAAAGTCAAGTGATCGCTTCCTCCTCCGCTGACTCCATGACTGAAATGAATGAATCTGTCACGAGCGAATTAAATTAGGGTTCAACGTGGCTGCGTGAGGCTCTGCAGATTTCCTGGTGTTCTGGTGTGCTGGACCAGCGCTCCATGTTTTTATTTTATTTTTTAGAACGTTTGATTAACATATAAACAGAACATCGCAGCGGCTGCGACAGGACATGCAGTGGAGGCGGAGCTATGGAGGCTGAGCTGCAGTTCAGCCGAGAGCAAGGGGGAGGGACCAGAAACGTGTCTCTGTTCAAAATTTTTCTAAGTTCCAGCGTGTTCCAAAAACTACGTATAGCAGCTTTAATGTAATGGCTAGGTATTAAAAAAACAAACATTTAGCCCTCCCCAGTACTTATTTATGTTGCTCTTATTTTGAAATGTAACCGGAAGTTCTGCGTTAAGAAAGGTGGAAAGAGAAGTTATGGAGACGCCGCTAATGTCGAACCAGTTAACACTATAGACATAATATGTCTGTGGTTAATACAAACAGCTTTTTTTCTGTCCAATCAGATGTGGCCCTCCAGACACGCCTATTTTGCTGTCGTCCAATCAGATGTGTCCCCCGGATACGCTTCGTTCAATCAGATGTGCCCCCCCAGATATAATAATAATTTGTCACATTTGTCATATGTTCCCATACTTGACAGACGAAATTGGTCTTCTGCATTTAACCCAACCACCACCAGGTGGTGCAGTGAGCAGCTTTGTCGCGCTCGGGGAGCTGGGGAAAATAGATGTGCACTCATAGACACCCCAAGGTGTGCCATGGCCGGGGTTCGAACCTGGGTCCTTCGGATAACAAGTCCGATTCTCTGCCACTACACCATGCCTTCTGTCTGCAGAGATACCTACCGGTACATGCCTATAAGCGCTCTTGGCCACGCCCTCTGCTCTGCTCACTGAACATCTGATCAGCTGTTTAACTGCAGCAGGAAATTTATCCTGCAGTATGGACTGCACAAAGCTGCATGAGGAAGCTTATTCTGCAGCTCTGGGCTGCACAAATGTGCAGCAGGTGCTAAATAATTTAAAATAAGCCAATTGTGTGTCATGTCCAATCTTATTTTGAAAAACCGCGATAAACAAACCGCTAAGTAGCAAGGGACTCCTGTAACCATGTTTTCCCCTCTCTAGTTGTAGACCGCTCCACATTCAAAGCACTTACTGTTATTCAGGGCAGCCAGCAGGGCGACGACAGAAGCATCCAGAATGTTCCCATCATAGTCGAGACACATGATGTCACAATAAAGGACCCAGCAGAGCTGCAACAAGAACCAGCTGAATTATGACCCAACAATCAGTCGTCACTAGTTTATGTGCTCATTTATAAGTTTTCACCTTTCCTCTGTCGATGCACAAGTTCTATTTCGTGTAAGCATTCGCCCTTTAAAAGCTTCGCTTTGTTGGGTTTATCCCTCGCGCTTCGCGCCAACATTGAAGACTTGTAGTCCACGCCCACCTGCTGTGGGCCCGCCCTGAGGTCCAGTATAAATTGCCCCTGGACCGTTACTCTGTTCCCATTTTTTCTTCACGCTTGTTCAACAAGAAAGACTCAGCATGTCCATTTTTAGGACCACCTTTAAGTCCTGCCCCACGTGCGTGGCAGGCTACATTTTGTCTTCCGACCCGCACCCCCTGTGCGAGGCTTGCCTGGGAGCTGTCCACGCTCGGCAAGCTATGGTTCCAGAGCCCTCCTGCCCCGCTTGCGGCTTTTTATCTGAGGAGGAGAGGGCGCGCCGGTTCAACCTCTTCAGCCTGGCGGTTGTTGAGTGTCAGCCGAGGGGAGACGTGAGTGTCGAGGAATTCATGGAGGAGCTGAACTCTCTCACGTCTCCCTCGGAGGTGGCTAGCTGTGACGGGGCAGCATCACCTTGCGGTGACGCTGCTCCCGCTTCACCGATATTCTCCGGCGCTGAGAATGCTAGCGGGGCGGCTCCCACCTGTCCACGTGAAGGTGTGGAGCTCCCCAACCCTCCCACCGAAAGAGCGGAACCTGCCGGCGACCGCGGTCCAGCCTGCTTCGGAGGTAGGGACCCGGTTCAGCCCCCACGCTCCACCATCGGCTCCACAACCAGTAGAGCATCCTCGCCAGATGGACGTCCGGCGACTCCACCGGAGACCGCGCCGAGCGCACACACCTCTCTGCTCAGCGCGCTCCCTGAGATCATCAAGATGGCAGCAGAGGTCTGCGGGCTGGAGGTGCCTGTGGCGACCGCCCAGGCAGCTTCACCCCTGCTGGCAGGAAGGTTCGCCACGCAGAGCAGTGGGCACCAGGACACAATTTGGCCGTGCGTCGCTGACGTCTCAGCCCTGCTCCAGAGCGCGGCCAGCGAGCCGCTGAAGCTCAAGGCACCAGTTTCGTCCTACGCCCAGATATCAAAAGTCCTGGGCGTCACGGACCAGTCCTTCCCCACCGTGCCCCCCCTGGAGCCCGCGCTGTCCGCGGTGTTTGGAGTCAAGGCGGCAAAGTATGTGGGCACCCGGATCACCCCTCCGACTACCAGCGACCAGCTCACGAGCAAGCTGACGGACAAGATCCATCAGTGCTCGTCACAGGTGGGAGCTGCTTCGAATAATGTCGCCTTGATGGCCATGTACATCTCCCGCCAGACCGAAGATGACAACTTCGGGAAGGCGGCAGACATCATCACGAATTTGTGTGCGGCACTGGCCACGTGCTCTGCGCGCATCTCAGCGTGGGCCACTCTCCTCCAGCGCCAGCTCTGGCTCAAGCTCTCCCCAGCCATCCCAGATGAAGTTAAACGGCAGCTTCTGGAAGGGCCGGTGTCTGCTGACGGTTTATTTGGGCCACACTTCAAAAATGTGTTCAACCAGCTGCAGTCCTCGTCAGAGGCGCTGGAGCAGGTCCAAAAACACGTGACACCCCAGCGACCAGAACCCCGCTCGACTCATGGGCCTGTCCGGTACCGGGACCAGGCCAAGGCGTTCCGCCAGCAGCAAAAGCGGGCACCCCCTGCAGCCACGTTCGCCGCGCCAGCACCACCAGCAGCGGCCAGGGGCCAACCACCTCACTTTCAGAGGCCCGGATCCCCCCGTGGCAGAGGCAGGCAGTCCTCATGGTTGGGCCAGAACCAGGACACGAGGAAGAGATACTTCAAAAAATGATGGGGCGCCGGAGCTGTGTCGGGTGTTGATGACAGTAAATTGTGTGAGAGCAATAAAATTACTGTCTCAAGGAACAGTGTGTCTTATTCACATGTGAGTTCATCTGTTTCTACTAGCACATCTCCACAAGTAAGTTCTGAGGCTGTTTCAAGCCGGGTTTTTTCAAGCAACCAGAGGGTAAAAATGAGTTTCTGTCGTCAAGGAGTGGGTTGCCATGCAGCTGCAGGTGCACCTGCGAGCAGCGAACTCTGCGTGAACTCAGCAGCCCCTCCTCACACGAAGGAGAAGGCGCGCTCTGACAAACATCTGAAAACTGAGAGTGTTAAACTGTTTAAACAGAGCGGAGTCACATCTGATGGTTTTCAACCGGTTAAAACTCATGAGCCTGTTTTAACCAGGACTTTTTCACCTCTTCCTGCTGCACTTCGAGCAGAAACATGCACAGGTTTGTACCGTGACGCGTCAGCTGTCAATCAGCCCTTTCAAGTCCGGCCTCCCATGGACCGTTGCGGAGAAAATCCGCAAGGTGGCGGTAGAGGCCAGGGTATCTTCTTCAATTCAAAGCACACATGCTTCTCCTCTGACAGCTCACAGCGACGTGTGGTTAAACACATGCACGCTGAACGGCTGGTTGAAAAGAACAATCTGCAACGGTTATACTCTACAGTTTGCGGAGACACCTCCAAAATTCAACGGAGTGCTGGAAACAAAACTGTCGTCCCCAGGACAGGGAATAATTCTCCAGTTGGAGCTGGAGGAGTTATTACTGAAGAACGCAATTTCCAGAGTCCCCTCGGGGGAGGAGGAAACCGGGTTTTATTCAAAGTATTTCCTGGTTCAAAAGAAACCAGAGGGTTACAGGCCGATTTTAGATCTGTCTTTTTTCAACAAATATATTGTGACTCGCCCCTTTCACATGCTGACGATAAGACGTGCTCTGGAGTATGTCAGTCACGGGGAATGGTTCACTTCAATCGACTTGAAGGACGCATACTTCCACGTTCCGGTGATAAACAAACACAGGAAATATCTCAGGTTTGCATTCCAGGGGGCTTGTTACGAGTTCAATCGAGTCCCATTCGGGTATGCGCTCGCGCCTCGCACTTTCAGCAAAATCATCGAGGCGGCGCTTCACCCACTTCGTTCCAGAGGAATGAAGATATTGTTTTATATCGACGACATTCTGCTCCTGTCCCGCTCCAGGGCGGAAGCGGAAGCACAAACGTCTGCACTGGTGAATCATCTGTCACAGCTGGGGTTCACAATAAACTGGAAAAAGAGTTCTGTGATTCCTGCTCAGAAAATCATTTTTCTGGGAGTGAATCTCTGCTCAGTCAGCATGACAGCTGTCCTGTCAGAGCAGAGGAGGGACTCGCTGACGTCACTGCTCCAGCGTGTTCAGCCCGGCAGGACAATAACAGCTCTGACTGTCATGAGGCTGTTAGGAACCATGGCGGCAGCTCACACAGTGATCAGGTTGGCTCTGCTGCACATGCGCAGATTGCAACGTTGGTTTATCCGTCTGAAACTCGACCCGGTTCGCCACAAATGGCGTCGGATCACGGTACCACAGTCAGTGAGAGCAGACCTAGTTTTCTGGGGGAATCCCTGCACTCTATTGGAGGGAGTTCCCCTGGGCCGAGTGACGTCACACTAGGCGGTCTTCACGGATGCGTCTCTTTCCGGTTGGGGCGGGACTTATCTGTCTCACTCGGTGGGCGGGACGTGGCCAGCGGACACGTCTCTTCACATAATAATAATAATAATAATGAATTCAATTTATAACGCACTTTTCATTAATGAAAATCTCAAAGTGCTACAAGGAGCAACAGAATTAAATGTCAATAAAACAAATAATAAAACAATTAAAATCAATAACAATATCAGCCAAGATCAAAAGTAGAATCATGAGGAGGCAGAGTATGCTTGGTCGAAAAGGAAGGTCTTCAAGCCGCTCTTAAAGTCAACCACAGACTGTGGGGCTCTTAGACAGTCAGGAAGAGAGTTCCACAGACGGGGGGCAGCCACACTGAAAGCCCGGTCTCCCATGGTCCTTAATTTGGTTCTCGGAATGTGAAGGAGATTGCTGTTCTGTGACCGCAGCGAGCGGGTGGATGAGTATGGAATAAGAATATCCTTCAGATAATCTGGTGAAGTTCCGTGTAAGCATTGATGTGTAATGAGAGCAGTTTTGTACTGAATTCTGTAGGCGACAGGAAGCCAATGAAGGTTATGGAGAATGGGCGTAATATGTTCAAATTTACGAACTCTCAACAAGATCCTTGCTGCACTGTTTTGAATATATTGAAGTTTCTGAAGGTTTTTGCCAGGGATTCCAATAAACAGGGAGTTGCAGTAGTCGAGCCTGGAGGAGACAAAAGCATGGACGAGCTTCTCAGCATCGGAAAAAGTTAGGGATGGGCGAAGTCTGGAGATGTTTCGAAGATGGAAGAAGCAAGTTTTAAACAGATGCTTAATGTGATTTTCAAATGTAAGATTGGAGTCCATTTTTATTCCAAGATTAGTAACAGAGGTGGAGAGGGGGATGTCTTGTCCAGAAAAGGAAAGTGTTGTTATAGGAGATGTTTGTACCTGGTGAGGGGTGCCAATCAGTATGGCCTCAGTCTTGGAGCAGTTTAATTGAAGAAAGTTCTGATTCATCCATGCCCTAATTGCCTCCAGGCAGGCAGAGAGGGCAGTGAGTGAAGATGGAGATGACAAGGTGGAAGATGAGGATGCTCCAGTCCTGATGTAAAGCTGTGTATCGTCGGCATAACAGTGAAAAGAAATGTTGAACTGATTAATAATTTGACCTAAAGGCAGCATGTAAAGGGAAAACAGCAGGGGCCCCAGAACCGACCCCTGAGGGACACCACAGGAGACACAAACTGTCTGGGACGTGGCGTTGCCAAGACTAACACATTCCAGCCTATTGGAGAGGAAAGATTTGAACCAGTCCAGGACTGTGTCGCAGAGACCGACCTCCACATGAAGACGGTGGAGGAGGATACTATGGTCCACAGTGTCGAAGGCTGCAGTGAGGTCAAGGAGGACAAGGATGGAGGGAGAGCCAGTGTCAGCGGCCAAGAGGACATCATTGGTAACCCTCAGCAATGCAGTCTCTGTACTGTGAGCTGCCCTGAATCCAGACTGAAACTTCTCATACAGAGAGTGTTGTTGTAGGTGATCCTGCAGCTGAGCAGCAACAGCTTTTTCCAGCACTTTAGACAGAAAAGGGAGGTGTGAAATTGGGCGGTAATTAGAAAAAATGTCGGGATCCAAATTAGATTTTTTCAGAAGAGGCCTAATGATGGCGGTTTTTAGAGGCAGTGGAACATGACCAGATTGTAGAGACTGATTTATTATTTGAGTGATAAGTGGGCCTATTGCCGAATGATTGGTTTTTATGAGAGACGAGGGGAAAGGATCCAGGGCGCAGGATGAAGGCTTCATTTTCTTGATGATGGCCTCCACCTCACTCTGAACAACTTCGTCAAAGCTGTTTAGGGTCCCAGAATGCAGACGGGTGGGTGGCACACGGAGAACGGGGAGGTTGTGGAGCTGAGATCTGATATTGTCAACTTTGGTTTTAAAAGATGAAAGAAACAGGTCGCATTTTTGAGCAGAGTCCTCAAGAGTTTGCTTAATGGGATTAAGCAGACGAGTGATTGTGGAGAAGAGCTGTTTAGAGTTTCCAGGGCAGGTGTTGATGTGACGTTTTGGAACTTATGTCAGTTCACAAAGTTCTCAAACACTTTGTCCATCTGCTCAGGGATCAGAACGTGTTAGTTCACACGGACAACAGAGCCACGGCAGCGTACATAAATCGCCAGGGCGGAGTCAGATCGCTCCAGCTGCTGGACGCAGCCAGAGAGCTGCTCTGTTGGGCTCGCGTTCACCTAAAATCGTTGAAAGCAGCTTACATCCCAGGCTTGCAAAACAAAGGAGCAGATATTATGTCCCGCGGGGGACCGCTAGACAGAAATTGGGCTCTGCATCCCGAAATAATATCTCAGATTTGGAGCAGATTCGGCAGAGCGGAAGTGGACCTGATGGCGTCTCGCGAGAGCGCTCAGTGTCCCCTGTTCTTCTCCTTAAGTCCCCTGGACGCTCCCCCACTGGGAGTGGACGCTTTTGCCCACAGACCGTGGCCAAAAACTCTGATTTATGCTTTTCCTCCAACCTCACTGTTGCCAGCGGTCCTGGAGAGAGTGAGGGAGGAAAAGTTGTCAATGATCCTGATCGCTCCAGAGCGCCTGAACGCACCATGGTTTCCGGTGCTGCAACAGCTGACGGTGAGATCATGGAGGCTTCCCATGAGAGACGACGCTCTCCTACAAGCAGGAGGAGCGATAAAGAGTTTCCCTGTGGTAGGTCAACATCTACTGGCTTGGTTACTGAACGTAAACGCTTAGAAAGCCTTGGGTTTTCTGAGGACGTTATCAGAACTATACAAGGATCACGCGCCCAGTCTACAACGACTGTTTATGCGTCAAAATGGTCAGCTTTTCAGAAATGGTGCCTGGATAGAAGTGTGGATCCTTCTTCATGCTCTCTAGGCTCCATCTTGTCCTTCCTACAGCTGCTGCTAGACAGGAATCTGGCTTTTAGTACGATAAAAATCTATGCGGCTGCTATATCATCTTGTCATGAAGGTTTTAATGACAGAACAGTGTTTAACCACCTCCTGATGAAACGTTTTCTGAGGGGTGCACGTCGTTTGAGGCCAGTCTCTCGTTCACTGGCCCCTCAGTGGGACTTAATTACTGTACTAAGTGCATTAATTAAGGAACCTTTTGAACCAATTGACCAAATTTCTCT